>JAOWBL010007878.1:0-28965 GCA_028564865.1 Zenarchopterus dispar
TTTTGTGTGTGTGTGTGTGTGTGTGTGTGTGTGTGTGTGTGTGTGTGTGTGTGTGTGTGTGTGTGTGTGTGTGTGGTCACCTGTCAGTTTGACTCGTTTGAACTTTCATTCGAGTAGACCAAGGCTGGACTCACCTCACACACTTTTAAAGAAGCTGTATTTTGTTTATTTTGTCAGTTTCATCCATTTAACTTGATTGATTAGTTTGTAGATGATGGTTGATGGCAAATATTCATTCTTTGTTACAAGTAACATATCCCCCTTTTTTATGTCCATCCTGTAACGTGCTTCCTTTAAAAAGAAAAAAGAAAGAAATTAGGTCATTTAATTTTGCTTTCCTTTTACATTTCTTTTTATCTGGGTTATTGGCTGGAGATCATTTGTATGAAATCGATTAATTTGTACTTAAAATTGCAGATCAACAAGAGCTAAGACTACATAGAGAAAGTATAAAATGTGTTTTTGTTTCATTTGTTTTTAAATAAAAAAAAACATTGTGATTGACATTGCTTTCTTTTGCTTTCAAGTATTCTGTTATATTTTAAGCAAAATAAAATGGTGCAAAAGATTTTTTTTCCTGTCTCTATGACATCAACAAAAGTTAAAAAAAAAAAAAATTCTAAAATATATTTATGCTCAGTTATTATTTTAGTCATTAATTGGTTTACCACAAACAATCATACATGCGGTTGGCTAACAGCGCTAACAAGTTGGTTTATTTAAGGTCAAACTTTCCACAGTGACCCTTTCATAAACTCATGGGCTACCATCCATCAGCACGGAGTCGTGTGATTCTGTCGCCTGGTGTTTCTCTCATCTAACCTGGTGGGTGGCGCTGTTGTGAAAGACGAGTCCTGGAGGTGTGGTCCTGAGACTGGAGGTTCTGGGTCTGAGACCACAGACTCTGGATCTGAAGGATCTGGCTCTGAGACTGCAGGACCGGAGACACACTCCCAACATTTCTTTCCCTCTAATTATAATCACCATTCATCATTGTTCTCACCACTTGATGGCACTGAAGCTCAGACATTAACTTCAAAAACCAGCCTTCAGAACAACGTAAAAGCGATTAAGTCTTTACCTGAAGAGTGAGTCAAGCATTACCTCACCGCTTGCTCCAAGATTTCGTGCCCTGTGGCCACAAGGAAGTGAGTGGATGCATCCATGGCATGACCAACATTTTATATCCCAAGCACAACGAGTGAGTGGCACGTGGAAATCCCCCTCATTGTTGCTGACTTGAATTCCAGTCCAGGGTTTGACTGAACCAGCCCGGAGGTATTGACACACACCACGTTCACAGATATGAAGAACAGTAGGCCTCGGAGGTTGGATTGTTCCAGCAGAGAGAGAAAAAATATTGACACTTAATGTGTTTATTTCTGCTTGAGCAATGGGTATCCAGTCCAAGAAATGTCTGCATTTGCAAGAAGGGAAAAGCACTATATGCAGGAGGAGATATATTCCTTTCGCTTGGATGTTCTGACTCTTAGATTTTGTTTCTCTTAGTGTCAGCGGAGAAGCACAGACACAAGGCAGTTGTGCTGTAAATGCAAGATTGCCGGTATCAGTAGCCCGATGTGCCAGCCAAATACAACATTAAGCTGTTAGGGAGATATTGGCCTTTTCTTTAATCCAGGCGTCACGCGATATGGGAAAGGACGGTCGTAACTCTCTGTTCTCGGTTACAGATGCGTCCATTTGAAGACGCGACTGCATCCTGTGTGTGCTTTGGTGATCTCAAGAGAACAGGTGTGTTTTGTTTGCGAGTGTTGTGGAGGCACAGGACACGCATCTTGGCCAGCCATCTGCCTTATAAACAGCCTTCGGACCGTGTGCGTGAGTGTGTGTGAGTGTGTGTGTGAGAGAGCGAGAGAGCGCGCCAGAGACAGGGACAGGCCCTTTCATCCACAGTTCATTATTTGCACTGCTCAGGGGGATTTCAGCTTAAGAAAAACATGATTTGCATGGGATTGATAAATAAAAACTTGGAAAATGAAAACCTGCGACCCCACAGTACACAAGTATATGTTTTCACAACACTTAGTGAAACTCAAGATGAGGAGGAACAGATAACATCTAATAGGCTCAGGATGTTCTTGTATACTCAGTGTTATAAAAGCACAAATTCCAGAAATAAAACAAACATTTTAATAGTTGCTTAAAACCTCTCCTAGCACATTTCAAGATATTAGATATCTGCGTAAAATTAACAAGACGACGTTGTACTATTTACCTCAAACAGACCTTCCCCACAAGTTACCCAGTTCAGTCTATCCATACATACGTTAACTTCCATTTATCCGAGTTTGTCGCAAGGCAGCAACTTCAGAAGTGAGGCCGAGACCTCCCTCCTCTGGGTCACCTTCTCTGGATCTTACAAGGGAATATCGAGTAGCTCCCATGACAGCCAGGAGCTGTAATCTCTCTCGGGTTTGCCCCAGGTCCTGTACCTGAAACACCTTCGTAGGGAGGCATCCAGGAGACAACTTCACCAGATACCCTAACCACGTCCATCTGTGGACGTGGATGAGCAGTGACTCGGATCCTCTGAGTTTCTCCTGAATGCGATAACTTCTCAACCTCTCTCTAGAGGAGAATAAGCATTAAAACACGATCCTGGGTCACTGAAGGCGGATCCTTTTGAATACTCCATCCAGAACGTGTCATGTTAGTAGTGAATTGAACATACGAGACGGGTGTTGGGACCAAGGTTTACTTCTCCAAGCTTCTTCACCCCTACTCACCTTCTCGGTTCCTCAGGTCAGCTGACCTACTGCTCCTGCAGGTACTGAGGTCCAGGAAAAGCTCAGAGGCGATGGGGCCTTCTCACTTTCTTCTCCCCGACTGTGGAATAACCCGCCCTTGGACATTAGAGAGGCCCCTTCATTGTCCCCTTTTAAAACCCATCTTAAAACCCATTTTTATTCTTTGGCTTTCAACCTCAGCGAGACTTTAATCTTAGGGGATTTAATTGGTCTTAATGTGGCCAGTGACTTAAATGAATGAACTGATGAAGAAGACTGGCTCTGATCTGGAGCCTCTAGGGCTGACTGAGCTTTTTGAGGGACCTTTGGAGAGGTCATGGATGTATAACTGACATCTTCAGCTGCTGCAGATGACTGTCCAACAAAGATCTGGTGTGGCTCTGCTAGTACTTCTTAACTAGTAATTTGCTTTGGTTTCCAAGCTGCCTCCAAAAAAATTGTTTTTTATTTTTCAGGGAAAGATGTCCAACCGTGGTTCAGCCCATAATCAAGACCAGTATTCCCCAGAATTTGCAGACAGTCGTTGAAAGTCACTGCTGTTGCATGAGTCAGTGCACACAGAAGTGTAAAAGCATACACAACCAGCAGAAAAGTGACTGAAATATGAAGTAGCCATAATGTTATACAATAGAAGAAAATGAGCATCGAATTTACCGTAGAGATTTACCATTCTCTTAATCTGCATCGGATTCCTGATTCAGCGTAAATGGGAGGAGTTATGATCTTAGGGTTGTTTGCTGGAAACTGTGATAGCACGTTGATATATTGAAAACCTTCATCCGAGTGGAAACAGGAGTTGTGTTTATGATCTATTAACTAAATTCATCGGCCTCCCGAAATTCAATCGATCAAAAAATACCAACGCCAAATCTGCAAATTATGAAGAAAACGTTCTCCTTGTGACTCCCGCTCTTTGTCAATGAAATATATTTACAGGGTTGTGTTGTTGTGCAGGGTGTAGATCTTCTCTTTGGGTTCCACAGATTATATTTGATACCTGAAAATGAGCGTAACATGACCCTTTTAAACTTTGAGATTGCAGATGGAAGCAGTTTTTATCTTCTTAAATATGCTTTATGTCAAATGGTTAAGTGTATTTAAGAATCATTTTAAATGAACAATGTTCATTTTAGCATTTCACTTTGAATTTACATCTATAGATTGAGATGGAATATCAAGATAAAATATCTTAAAAGTCTGTCAAGATGTGTGTGAAAATCCAAACTCTGGTGTGTGTTTTCTTTTTTAAAATTCATACGTATGTTGTCAGCACCTCATCACTTTTCTGTTAGTGCGGCTTGTAGCAACTAGTATCAATTAAGCTACAAATTTCCTTTTGATACCATCATCCGTGTCGCTGCCAAGAGTGTTACTCCACAGGCTTTTCTCCAGACATCTTGGTACTGTCAGCGTATCTATCTCAAATCAGGCTCTCTTTTCCATCAATCTCAGGCACAGATTATGCAACCTCACACTGTTCTTCAAACCGCCCTGGGGGAAAGTTAACACCACCACCAGACGGGCTATATCACTCCACTCACAAAACCTGCTCTTTTAGAGCTCCAAAAGCAGGGACGGCGAGTGCAGCTACTCTCGCTGCCGTGTCCTTTTTAAGTAATGTCACTCCTGAGAGTACCTGCATTTTTGTTTTTGGAGTGGAGCAGCAGTCTCTCGAGGGTTTACCTGTACGGTGTCTAATTGAGGACGAGACTTTCATACTCCATCCCTAGTGGAAAGAAATGTAAGGTCATGTCTCTGCAGGCATCTACATTTCCGCCCACTTTTTTTCTCACGACCCAAAGGGATATGTGGATTTAAAGACAGCTGTGTGTCTGGTTTGGAATTAAGAAAGAAAAAAAATCTTAACAGATGTTTACACCTTATAATACTACAGAATATGACAGTTCTGTGGTTAAGACGTGATTTAACTGGTGACAAGTGCTGTTCCCATCCAGATGAAACTGAAAAGCAACTTTAGATTTGTACTCAAAATAGAACATGTAGATTTGTTAGAAAAAGCTATTTTTTCCTTCTTTTTCTGCGCAGTCATGTGTGCACTTTGGCGACCCCACGTGGCCACGAACTATAACGTATTAAATGCAACGAAGTATGATTTCTTTAAGTTTTCTTTAGAAAGAAGGTAAAAATTTTCCACGAACAGTAACATACAGTTTCAGGGTTTGCTATTTTTTTTTTTGACGGTACTAGGATTAAGAGTGATAATAACGCTGTGTTTCAAACATAAATCATGGACCTCAAAAATATTCACGCTTCAGAGGTCAGAATGCGCCTCAGACATGTCTGAGTGAACATGCTCTCAACACATCTGTTTCCGCAGGTAGTTTGTACTTCACACGTCAAGCTAAAACTACCAAGTGCGGTCTATCATCCCCCCACCCCCACCCCAACCCCCCCTACGGGCACACACACCCGTCCCTCCCGTGACGATTGTTTTGACCTTTGCTCTGAGGAAATAAGTCCGTCTGTGCTTGATGTGACAGGTCGGCTCATCACCTGGATACAAGCAAATAAACGAGTGGGGAGAAAGAAAATATCAAGGGAACGTTTCAAGCATCCACAGAGGGCTTTCAAAAAGGAACATTGACTTTGCCCTCGGGGGAAAAAGTGATCATGCTGGTATGTTTATATTAGACAGAAAGGAAGCCATCATTGTCATCACCGGTGATTTTCTCTTTCACAGCACGACTTTGACAGTTGAGTGTATCTTAATAACAATTCCTTCTATGTATAAGTCAATTGTCAAGGATGATGTGCTTATATAAGCAGTCAGCTCTTTTCCTGTCAGGATTTGTGAACTCTTTGGCATTATCACTGAATAATCGGAAAACAAAACAGAGCTATTTTTACCTGGTCCTGCTGTGCTCAATATGCCTGCGTTGTCAGTTACGAACGTCGGCCGTGCACACATTTTCATTATGACACACTCACATGTTTTCACTTTAGCGTGTTCTTGGCATCAGTGGGTGGACGGCAGGATGGGGGTTGTTCATTCACAGATCAGTAATACCTCCGAAAAACAGACACGGGGGGTGGGGGGCAACTGTAAATGAGGGGAAGAGGTGGGGGAGTTCATCATCCTCCGCGTTCCCGTAAGCAAAGCCAGGCCCAGTAAAAGGCAGCCCGGTTGGATCCAGCATTAGGACATGCGGTTATTAATACAGGAGAGGGAGGTGCGCTCACCTCGACAAGCGCCAACACGCGGGTGCATTACCTGTACGGCTGCTATGGCAAAGACGTGAGCTGCATTCCTCTGCCGACAAACCCGGAGCTCCCCCCCCCCGCTAATGCAGAGCAGAGGTGTCTGAGAGCTCCTCGGCTCACATCTGGGGGAATCTGACGGCTTGGGCATTCGTGAAGGAGAGTCCATCCACACCTGGCCATGTGGACATCCAAGGTTTTTATTTGTGGGAGATTACACTTGCATGACAACTTCAGGAACTCATGTAGAGTACATTTATTCACTTCCTAAAAAAGCACAAGGTATCCCTCTCACCCCCATTTTTTTCCATCAGTTTCAATTTTATTTGATAGAATATTTATGTTTAGAAAGCGTCAATAAGCTTTTGCCATGTCTTGTCTCTTGTATCAGCAAAAGCAACCTGACTTAACTTCGGACTCTCATGCCAGTCGTCTCTTGCAACAGCTGCTGAGATCCCCCGCAAAATGAACAAAATTCAAAAAACTACCATCAGTGACATGATTTCTGTTGGACTCAGTGTTGGATATGCTGGCCCGCTGCGAAACGTATTACATCACATTAGATGTCTAATTAGATGTAACGAATTCTTCTTTTGCTGATTGGAAATAACTGGAGAGGAGTCACATTTGAAGCATCTTGATCAAACACCCTGTCTGATAATTTTCATCTGTTTTCTAAATCACTTCATGATGCATCAGCGGAACATCCAATCCTTCCTTCAGGATCATGTTTTGTGATAGTTGTTTCTCATGATAAAAGAAACCCTTTGGTTTATGAGCCATTTACTGAAAATGACCTGCCTTGTAATTAAAAACATCTACCCCTTTGAGGACTGCGAGTTTTTCAGGTCCAAAAATAATTCAAAACAAATCTCCATCCGTCTATTTTCATAAACTTCATGTCTCTTAGGTTCGTTCAGAGTCAATTAAGACTCGAAGCCTCACAAAAACAACCACTTTTGTTCTTTCAGTCTCTCGGGCTGCATTTGTTCTTCCATCCTACAAGAACTTGTCCTTGCCATTCCCTCCAGCTTGTTTTTAATAAGTAACAGTTCCATTATTAGCAGTTATGTCCCTAACTATTCGAAGAATGCCATTATAACGGGCGAGGTGGATTCGTCAGACGTACCGCTGAAAAGCACGCAGTGAACACATATGTTTGGTACCGAGCGTGAGAGGACGGGTCTCACAAGAACATTTTTAAACAACCTCCACTTTTGCTTGTGAAACAACAAAAGACGATTTTATGAAGACTCCTGGAAATTATTTAGTGATTTAACATATTTGAACTCAGAATTGCAAAACTTCAATCCCTTCCTTGAAGACAGACTTTTGAGGGGTGGGGGGCATGCTCAGGCCACAGGCTCACCTGCGTGTCAGGTGTGTTGCAGATCTGACAGAAATCCCAGTGGGCGGGTGACGGGTGGGGAGTCATGGTTTGCCACTGTTTAAGTTGGCTCTTGAGTTGTGGTAATTTACTTTCCTGATCAGTGGGAGATCAAAGCTGATGTGAGAGAGGAAGCCACAGCGCCGGGTCGGGATTCAGGCTGATCACAGGGATGACTTGTCCTGCTTCAGCGCTGCTTCCTGAAGAAAAGCAGAGAGACAGTGGACCGTCTCCTCAAGGTCTTCAGCTGCATCTCTGGAGAGAAGTTTGGTGCTGGACAATGACAGAATTTAACTTGAGTTATGAAAGCAAGGCTGCATTTACATGTGACAATCAGATCTGTTGTTATGTTAGTGATAAAGAAAAACAGAAAAATCTATCAAAATAAAAGCATGTTTAAAAAGATCATTTGAAATGACAAGAAAAGGTATGTCAATCTTTTTTTTTTAGCAATAATTTACCATAAAATATGATCTGAGCTATTTCTAAGTCACCATAATAGACTAATATACAACGCTGAAGCAGATAACACAAAAACTCCTGGTGTCTTCATTCAGCAGAGCCATTAAACATTCACAGTGGTGGTGGGAAAAGTAAGTGAACCCACAGACTAGTTGGTTCACCAAAACCTATTTGAGGTCAAAAGTCTGAACACCTGGAGTCCAATTAAGGAAATGATTTGAAGATACTTTTGATTTGTAAAAAACACAAACATTTTAAATTTGATCCTATTACAAGCATCCACTGGTGTCAACAAACCACAATTAGCAAAGTCATACACTGGTGAGTAAGGCAAGCAAGGGATAAAGAGTCATCTCACAGTGTTTAAGCATTCAGTCTGCAGTTATAAATGGAGACAGTTTTATTAATGTGGTTTCTCTTCCTACATGTTGGCTCCCAGCCAAGATGACTCCAAAGGTGTAACATAGGCTCCACAAGGAGGAAAAGGAGAACCCAGGAGAACAGGTAAAATACTTGAAGACGTCACTGGAACTGGTAAACACCTCAGTTCTGTACAGCTTACCACCGAAAACGTCGAAGTCCGGTTTGTTTCACAACCTCATATCCTGGACCATTTGACTGAGGGGGAAATGAAATCCCAATTTTATTCAAATATCATAAGGATAATGTCAAGGTGGCTGTCTGCAAGCCTGATCTCAGGAGAAGTTGTGTGATGCTGCAGAACAATGACCCACAAGGGTCAACTTAATCCAAGACGAAATGGCTCCAGAAAAAGAAAATCTACCTTTACGGAGTGGCCCAAAATGCCTATTCAATGCCCACGCCAGAACCCCACAGACAAGCTGTGAAATGACTTCAAAATCGCTGTTCACACCAGACGTCCCACAAATGTGTCTGAGCTGATGCAGTTCTGTCAAAAATTCCTCCTAAACGCTCCGCAGGTCTGATCCAGAGCTAATAAAAGCTCGGCTGAAGTCGTTGCTGCCAAAGAGCTATTAAAGTCGGGGTTCACTTAGTTTTCCCTCCACCACTGTAATCTGTTCAAGGTGTAGGTGTGTTAAAGGTACAAGAAGTGATAACTGTATGCTATCAGCTTTAGCACATTGTTTGTCTATTATTATTCTTTAAATTATAATCAAATTATATTTTAGGTCAAATCAACACAGAAAAACAGCATTTTATAAGAGTTCAAGTACTTTTTCTTGCCAACGTAAAACACTTCAACAAAAAAACATAGCTGACATTTTCAACCTAAACTGGAGACACAAAAAGTATAAATTGAACTTAATTCTACCATTTCACCGCATCACACATGCTCATTACTGAATTCACATTTGTGTTTCTGACTTATCTGTCCAAGATCAGTTCCTCAGCCCGAGGCAGTGTTTTTATCATATATTTGACAGACATGCATCACTCAGGAGACTGTAGTTCAACAAGGTAATTTGTCAGTCCCCAAGCTTTAAAAAGCTGATATCTGTGATGACTTCAGCCCTCAAGCTCACCAGACTGCTGCTCACCTTAAATGTTGTCTCACGTGACATCTCTCCTGGTTTCAGGTTCTCTGAACAGCTTTAACAAGGTGAAGGCTTCCATTTTCTATTTAACCCCAAGACCTGCTGCTCCATTCAGCACGAGTGTACCTGCGTGCATGTTTGGAGGGGGCCTTGAGCCTTAATGGGCAACTGTTGTAATGATTGGTTATTTTTCTCTCTGTATGACAGCAGCTTTTTTTTTTTCCAGGACTCTGATCGGTTTGAATCATACAAAGATAAATAAAGACAGATGAGAAGTGGATATGTAGAATTAAAGTTGCTTGTAAAATCAAGTAACAGTTAAGAATAGAATAAATGCTGAAAAATTATCAACAGAAAGAGAAAGCTTGAAAACGTTAAAGGCACGCCAGGTAACAACAGCACTCCAGACCAAGTGGGGGCAGCATATCACAAGAAAGGTGATGTGACAGACAAGAAAGTGCAGAGTAACCAACCCATCCCCCACCAAATGAAAATATATATTCATTAAATTTCAAGGAAAAAAGAAAGATGTCTGACTTGTGACTGGTTTTTTTTCAGGGCCGAACTCATGAATTTCTTGAACTACAACCCTTTTCCATCAAAACTGCTCCTGAATGGGACACGATTTACCGGTTTAACCGCTTCTGTTTCACCATTTAATTGACTTAACTTTGACAAATGTCTTTATTTACTTTTAAAGAGCACAACTAAAACTGTCTCCTAGATCTGAATCTAAATACTTGATTGTCTGATATATCTCACTGTTTTATGTTATTGTCTTTATTCCACAAAATAGGAGCAGAGACTAAACTTTGAGATGTTTCATACACAGTGCAGTTTTTGACCTTTTTGTTTTCTTTATCTTTACCAACTCAATGAATCCAACTTTGCAGGGCAGATTATTTAAATTACAATTTGAATCATAATTAAGTCTTTTTTGACTTAGTTGATGTTCTTGAAGGATGAAAAGTAAAAGATTTATTTATACTCTTCTGCAAGCTAAAGTAAATTGTGCCTTTATGTCTCACAACTGTATTGCATGTATTTTTTGAATGAATGGGACAATCACATATCTACCAAAATAAAATAGAATAATAAACAAAAATTGTGTCTTGAATTTCCAGAGGCATATTATTCCCACTTCAGCCCATATAGTTACTTTGACCCATTTTACCTCCATATGAGTGATCCAGAAACATCAGCACTGAAGTCTGAGTGCTATTTGAGTCTCCATCTGGCATATTTTATTTTATCTTCCCTCTCAGTGTAAGGTGATGCAATGCATCACATATTTGTTTGAAGGAAACGATGTAGGCAGGAGCAAAAACAACACCAGCCATATCAAAGATGGATGGGTGTGGAAGGGTCCAGCCTTTTTTTTCCCCCCTGTGGGTGGAGGTACCAGCCTGCCTTCCCTTTGTACATCTTACATCTGGAATGGGCACATTTTTTTCTCCTCTTTCCCGAATAACATCTGCAGCTAAAAAGCCAGACAGGTAGTTAGAGTTGATTGGTCATGGATGGATTTTCTCCCTCTCCTCTCTATGTAGCTCTCTCTTTCCCTCCCTTTTTTTTTCTATGCCACAAAGCCCAGAGGCTAGTATTTCACTGATTACAGAGTCCTTCCATTTGAATGGTCGTTTGTGTATTGTCAGAACAAAGGGGCGAGCGGCCTCTGAAGAGGTGCTAGACAGGGGAATGGATTGGGCTCAGCGATTAGGATGAGTGGAACTGCAGGTTCAGGCTAGCTTACCGGGGCAGAAACAGCTCAAGGAGAGACTCCAGTCCAACTGCTCAGCGTTCCTTCGTGACTGGGAAAGGAGGACGAGTTCACAGCAACTGAAAAACACTGGAAAAACTGCAGTTGGAACGCACTTTAGAATTTGAGATTTAAATCTGACAGAAACATCAAGCTGCAAAGCTGAAACTTGGATTTCAAAACTAAGATCCTGATGTTTCCTTGAATGTTAATTACTTAGTTGAGGAACCATTTTAAGCAGTAATTTAAATCATAACCATGACTAAGAGACAGTCTAGACATTAAATGTGATGTTGCATCTAAAAGGTCATCCCTCAGGTATCAAAAGCCTCTTTTACATTGGCAAATACTCCGTGTTTAACACTCGAATCTAGCGTGTCACTTGGTTCTTTTACATTGACGGACATGGCCTGGCGTGTCCGGCTGGCCCCACCAATAACTCACGTGGATCCTCCTCCCGTTCCATCTCCTGCATCAGCCAACTTTTCTGATCTTTGTGACCCCAGAGAGGTCAACCAAACACACAGCAGGTCATCATGTTACGTAGTTCCACTCGATAACACCTCCCGACTCGTCTTCCCTCCCCTCAACTCGGCTTCAGGCACCAGGGAGATGATAGCACACCTTACATTTATATTACCCAACATGCATTAAACACACATTCATCATCCTGGGCTAAAATAATAATCATTATATATCTAATGAAACACACCAAAGTTTTAACTCATCACTAGTTACACCTGGGGAGCAGGTGGTGGTTAAGGGCCTTGCTCAGGGGCCCACAGTGGCTCACCTCTGTTACCAACCCGGGGGACTGAACCTGGGTCCTCCAAGCCCAAACTCACCACTAGGTTACCCTTCTCCCACTGGGGTCTAATCTTAATAAAAAAAAAAAATAAAAAAAAAGGAGAGGGGGAGTTCTAATCCAAAATCGCCATATTCAGAAATGCAAGAGTTCCAGTTTCAGCAACATTTACTTTTTAAATAGTATGGGTTCTGTTCTGGAGGCTTGCGATGCTAAGCTTCTTTTAGTTTACTTCCTTTCATGCAGCTCATAAAAAGGTTACAGAGCAAGTAAAGCATTTATTATACCAGTTGAAGCTGATGACTGTTGCGTAACATTAACTTTTATTGACATCAGAGTAATCTATCCTTCCATATAGCTCGAAGAAGAAAGAGTGGTGGGAAATATACTGGAGGAAATACAGTGCTGCCAAGCAGACTGGTCACATTTGTTGAGGTCTGATGTGTAGCTGCATTTCTGTGGAGGTGTATGTCAGGCTACAGTGGCGGTTGTGACACACAAGGATAAATCACTCATTAGTTGATCGCCACATTCACCGTTTGTGAAGTTAGGAATACAGTCGTGACTTTCAGCTATAGCAAATAATTAAACATCAACATGGTACCGAGTCAGCAAAACATCAACAGTTCTGAGTGCAGCATTTAAAGACATCCAGTTGTGCTTCAGAACATGTATTTAGTATGACAGGACGCGGTTTTACAGACCGAGAAAATCTTAATGTGGAACACACTGACATGCTTGTGACTTTAGCAAAAAAAAACATAAAAAAGGTAATGTAATGGTGTGGTGTGTAAACTGAAGCATCCTGAAGGTTTGATACACTTTTCAGCATCAAACCTCTTGAAACAAAAATACTGTTTTAAAAGAAGATGTTGATACTAGATTGGCATTTGTCTGCTATTCCTTCATCTATTTCCCTCATGATATAAAAAACAACATCGAGTATTCAATATGTTCCCAGGTATTGGTATCAAGATTGAATTTTTGTACCAAAACAACCGACATGACCATTAAAAACAAGCCTTTAGGCAAAGTTAAATAAGGAATGTTAAAATCTTCATTTCTCAGCTTCCAAAAATTATGAAAACATGAAATAAAATATATTTCAGAACTAAAATCCTTGTCTTTTAGTAGTCTTCAGCGACTTTTCTGTTTGAAATCATTGGTCATGTGTGTTAAACAATGACATCATAGAAAACTCCCTCACATTGCAGCAGGCTCTGAAGGGAGAGGCACGCAGAAGTTGCATCTGGTATGAAAAGAATATACATGCATGATTTGCATCCTGTTGTAAAAGGTGTGCAGAAAAAAAGAGAAGACAGGGTGGTGAGAGGTAGTTCCTGAACTTTTCCTTATGTTTTGTGAGCGAAGTTCTTTGCTGCCCAAAGCGTTGCCTTGTGGAGGAGGAGGCGCCATGTTACGTGGCAGACAAGTTAAAAGTAGGTGGTCAGGGTAGATGATTAAAATTGGTCTATCCAGCGTTTTTTTGTTTTTTTTTTCCGCCCCTCTGGTCATTGCTTAGAAAGTTTTCCAAAATCAGCTTCACTGTCTGCTTTCAATACTCAACTTTGCCTTTTAAATTCTAGATATTATTACATGCATATATCTTTAAATATGGAGCTGATTTGCATTTATATTGAAGATGTAAAAAATGATTTCTGCACAAGATTGTAGTAATTACAATGAAAATAACCCGAATCTGACCTGAGACCGGCACACGTTGCACCTGAGGAGGTGCTTCTCAGACAGCTTAGTAATCAGATAAACGTCAGTCTGACAGGTTTCAGCTCAGAACACTCACTTAGTACTTCTCACCCCTAACATGGAGCTAATGACTTAAAATCAAAGTCCTCATCAAATTCTGCAGGTGAGCTCAGGTCACGCTCTTGGTGGGCTTTGACATCCTTTTGATTCTGGAGCGTCACCTTCTCAAAGCTGTTTCCCAGTTTTTATGCAGCCTGGGTCTTTGTCTAATTGATGGCTTCCATAAACCGCCATCCATCAAGGGGTCAGCGCACGTTTAAGCACAGCAGGGTGGTAAAATGTTTTTAATAATTCCACATTTAGTGTCTTCATGAGTCTCCAGGTAATTTCATTCGGCATTACAAACAACTAATCACTTAATTTGGTACTGGTGGAAACCAATCACGAGGTTGTTCATACTGAAGGAAGCGGAAAAAAATTAAAGAGCTGACAAGAAACACTTACATCATTTTATTTCACAAACTTTCACCACTTTTCCACCCAGCTCCGAAAGCTTATTATGTCATTAAAGTGCTCATATTGTCCAACATCGCTGCAAACAGAAAGAGGAGTTTTTCGATCATCCCTGCTTGTCCAGGGGAGTTTACATTTATCTGTCAAACTCGGGCCAAAAACTCTGAACGCATGAGGTCTGTCGGTTGACTGTTATTCAAGTGCAGAACTGTGACACATTTTGGCACTTTCTCTGCACGTAGAGATGGCCAAGGAACTCGTCCAAGTATGAATAGTTCAGCGAGGCCTTCAAAGTGCACGCAGTCACATAAAATGATTGCATTTGTTAGCAACTAGCAACAAGGGAGCCTAAACTTTTGTTTATGTTTTTGGACGACCTCAGACTCCCTGCTGGACCGAGATGGAGCAAATCATCATTAATGTCAAACAGGCAACTGCAGCTGATGGTAACATTAATATGCTGGAGACGTACCGGGGTGCTCAGGGTTGATTTGTTGAGGAGAGATGCTTTAATTTTCACCTTTCACTCCCACGGCCCGCGCTCACATTCTCCGGCCTCCTCCCTCAAAGGCAAAACCTAAATGGCCCTTAATGACTCCATGCAAACAGCGTGTGACGGGGGACAAATTACCGAAACACTTCCTGCTTCTTTCTCCTCCTTCTTCTTTAGGTGATACTTTAAAAGGTCTCTGTGGTAGCTGGCCCGCCGCACCCTCCCTCCTCTGGCTCCTTTCTCCGTCACCCTCCACAATGTCAAGGTGTCGCGACCCCATTACGACCTGATTTCACGTCAGATATTGGACTTCGGGTGGCCAGCAGAAGGGCACGATCATCAGTGTGAAAAGGGATGTGTGTTTGAAGCGGCGGGGGCGCGGGGGGGACAGCACATACTAATGGGGAGGTGAAGCCGACTTTTAGGGGTAGTATGAGAGGAAGAGGGTCGTCCCATTTAGGTCTCACATGCTTGTCGGCCTGTGACTTCTGGTTTAGAAAAGGCTTCTGGGTGGCTTATATGAGTCAGTGGTCACCCCTCGGCATCAATCGCCTCACCTTGGAAGCTGAATGGAACACATGCACCCCCCTCAGCACACACACACACACCACAGCTACCGACCCCTCCCTCGCGTCCCTGCCACCCCTCCTTTCCTTTAAGTCAATATGTCCGTGTCAGAGATGAAAGTGCAAAGTGGGAGGGACGCGGAGGGGGTCCTGACACTAATGTAGTACATTGGGCTTCACTTACTGATCTGCCAAGTTCTTTTGTCAAGCCTTAAATGCCTGCTAGGGTCCTTTGAACTGCTGAGCACTCGCCCGCCCTCAGATGCCTCCTCCTTCAGCATCAATGAGATATCCTCGGTGAGATTCCCACAGTCCCGTCGGCGCAGACAGACACGCATAACTGCACAGAAACGGTTCAAATTCAAAAGCTTGAAAAGACTCGGGGAGCAATGCCGTTCGCCATGCTGCCGCTTCTGACTTCAATTCGGTTTTGCAAAGAAAAAAAAAATCTGAGAAATCTGGGAAACCTAGCAGCAGAGGATCACTTTAGGCAGTGCTTGAATGTGTGGTTTAAAAGCACTTTCATTGGCTGCCAAGCACAGCGAGCCAGGTAAAGTAAGACCTTTAACTCGCTTGCTTGTTTTTCTCGCTCCCTCACTCTTGTCAGCTAATCTGTGCGGGTAACCTTATCCCAACTCCTGAGTGGCTGCACCCCCCCTCTAACCCCCCCAACACGCTCCCTCCTCAGAACTGGACTGAAACAGCTCCGCGCATTCACAAAGCCATTTCTTGTTAAGCTTCTTCTGCGGCATCCAGCTCTCACCTCATTCTCACTCATTTATCAGGTTTCTTCATTTTTTAAACCGACGATTTCTAGATGCTCCGACTTGTTTTGGCTAAAAGAACAGAAATAAATCCTTATTTTTAAGGGTTAATACCCTCATATGTGCCATACAGTGTCATTTGTAGAGATACATTTTAATTCAAGTTGCTCAAGTTTGTCCCTCCAACATTTCGGTGGAGGTGATTGGAATTCCCCCTCGTTTTTACTTATTTTCAAAACAAAATATTAATAATGATAATAGCTTTTACAAACCCATCACTAGAAAGGTTCTGTTGTTGATCAATGGAACATGAAGCCTGCAACTTTCATCCATCCATTCATGCATCTTCTGTGCACACCAGCTCCTACGGACAATTTAGAAGTGCCAATTACCCTTACAGGAATCTTTTCGGGTGTCAGCAGGGAGCCAAAATACCCAGGAAAAACCCGTGAAGATACAAGAACGCCATCGTACTTCCCCAGCAGTATCCAGTGAAACTCTTTTTATTCTAGCAACAAAAGAACCTGAAAATCAAATGAAAGTCTCTGTAAGGCAAAACGAATTGATTTTTAACCCTTGAAGCAGGAAAAATGTCAACAGATAATGTATTTTATTTCGGTATCACGCCCTTTTCCACACAATCATTGGTTGTGACAGGAACAGTCAGGTGTGTGTTTAGTGGGAAGTAAAATCCAAGATGTTGATCACAGAGCTGATATTTACACTGATCAGCCATGAGATTATGACTACTCACAAGTAACGTGGGTAAACACTGCTCATCCTGTTACAATGCAACATTCTTCTGAGAAAACCTGCATCATGGGATCTAAAGGAACGCTATTTGCCACCTAAGCAAACCATTTTGCAAAGGAAGTCCCATCCTCCAACATAGCACCACCTTTCTTCCGCAGTAGCCGTCTGGCCCAACAGGTTCAAGGAAAATGTTTTGGTGATCATTTAATCCCCAAACTCCCCAGAAACTAATCGATGGCATCTGTGAGGAGAAATCCCAACCCACGGAGCCCATCTTCTCAGTACCTGACACTCCAGGACACCATCACGTTTCGACCAGACTGGTCAGACCTTTTTTGAATCAGAAGGACTTTTCCAGAATGAAGCAGGTTATGATAATGTCATGGTGGATATATTTACATACATAATTTAAGTCATTTTTTGAATGTCAAATTGTGTGTGAAACTGTCTGTCAGACTCCTGAATGGTCAGCTGCCAAGTCAGTACCAGAGTTCAGACAAGTACATAGCAGAAACATCTGGAACTTGGCTTCTCGCCACGGCATATTTCTATATCCTCAAAACTAATGAAGCGATAGAAGCCATGTTATTTATATCAAGCCAAAAAAAGAAAAGAAAGAATAGGGGCCTTCCCTTTTGCCAGAAGAAGTGATATGTTTCCATTTTCCTGAGTTTACAGTCATGCTCTGAGAAGTTTGTCGCAAACATGCGCTCACGAGACGATGAATGATGCCACAATGCCGGCTCTAAACAGTCTGCGTGGTAATTACTGTTTATCATGCGGCCTGTAAATCAGTTGTCAGGTGCCGTTACTTTTGCAGACAAATCTTTGTCAGTGGTAAACAGCAACTAATGTGAGCCTTATTTGATCAAACAACCCCAAAGCCTTGTATTTGTAGAGACTATACTCTATTATCTTTTTGGATTATTCCCATTTGCTTCATTTTGCTGTGATTTCCCCACCTCAGGCAGACAATGCCAAATTAGTCATGCTTTATATGACATTTTACTTCAGTTGTGTTACAGGGATTATTACTGTGCCCCGAGGTTGACAGGATCAAAGGGCTGCAGCTGTGAATCACCGGATAAACCCACATAAACCCACTTCATCCACATATACTAGAAAAGATCAACCCTGTGATTTTACAGCCATGGAGTTTATTAAATGCATTTTTAAAAAAGTAAGTAGTTGAAATGCTTTTGCAAACCTGCTCATTTTTGATGTTTTGCCTCATGTTGATCAGCAGCTGGAGCCCTTAGTGTTTAAACACTTCTCTTCATTTCCCACTAAACTAGCAGCTGGAGACCCTTTGAAATCCTCAGCATGGGAAGTTGTGTATGTAATCATTTAGAATAATTTTGAATATCAATGGAGAAGGAATCCCGAGGATCCAGTTTTAATGGGACAATAAAAGCGAACCACAAAGGTCTTTTTCCTCCTTCTCTCTCTCTCTCCCTCTCTTTCTCTCTCCCTCTCTCTCTTTAAATGGCAGCAGGGATGTGAGCTTACTTTACTGCTGCCAGCTCTGAAGTACTCGTAAACACATTCGCACCTCTCTTTCATTTAAATACCGAATAAGTTATAGCACATTATTGAAAGAAAATCGAGGACAACAACAACCTGCATTTGAATGCTGTCTGGAAGAGAGCGGTCAATCCACAAACCGGCGGAGGTTTAAAGCGCACAAGTAGCACACCGAGAGGCGCAGTTTCTGTGGCTGAAACAACACAGCAAGTCTGTTTATTTTTCACTGACGCAAACATTACAACCTATTAGTAATAACTCTAGCAGGAAGAGTAGCGATGATGATAAAAGTTTGCGTGGATTAGAGAAGAGGAGCTAAAATGTTTCATGTAAAACCGAGAAATCTGCGTAAAAATCAGTTTGTCATCCCATGATTCGGTTTAGTTCTCTTTAAAATGATATTACTAATGCAGATAAAATCATCTCAACTTATCTGAAGAGGGGACATGTTAAAGAATAAAACTTAACCAAAAAGTGCTACATCCTCTTGTTCAGGTTTTGGCGTAGCGCTTTGCCCAGCATGAGAAAAAAAAATCCCCTCGAAGCTGATGGTCTCTGCGCGATTACCCTATCAGGTGCAAACCGCTGACATGTTTCCACCCACCAACAACAAAAAAGCCTCTCTGTGCCCAAATCTCAAGCCGCAGACGCACAAACACCACTGACAGGCGGTGCTGCTTCATCATCGGACCCCGAGCCTCTCCAGGGATCTGCTGCCGTTGCTACCGCTGCAATTTCCACACCGCTTCAAAAAGGGAAAAATCACTTGGACGACTTTTGATTGCCCCTCTTATTTTTTTTTTTAATGGACGGACTTTTTCCCACAGAAACTTTTTGGTACAATAAAATGACCCTTACAAGGTGTAGAAATCCTGCACAGGTACGGACGGAGCTGAGGAACCTGTGATCTCTTCAGGAGTGGGGTTTGCGTAATTTTGTTATATAGGTGCGCAAAATTCACAAGGATATTTTTTGGAGGAAGGGGGATTAAAAACAATCTTTTTATTTATTTATTTTAAAAATAGAGCTCGCAAAGTGAATCTTTTTCACGTCTGGCATCGATTCACGGACAACTTTTGCTATTTCCAGGAGCGGAGGAGACTGAGCTGAAATCATAACACAAAAAATAATAATCATCATCCTTTGGATTGCCCCCTCAGCAAGGAAGCAACCAATGTTACTCCCCGTAACCCTGCTGCTGCTGCACTCCCGTCGCATATCCTCACACTGGGATTCAATCTCCTACTTACCGCCGGAGTTGTGTGCGTAAAAGACGCGCAGGGGAGCAAAAGCGAGAGAAGGGGGGGCGAATCCGCCAACCTCTCCCGGGGCTCAAAATCTGTGGAAGCAGGTGTATTTCGGCTATATTTCAGAAAGTCAAGATGTCTCTGCTGCCTTCGAGGTTCATATACCTGTAAGTATCCCAAATCTCGTTTTGCTTTTGCACACAAAGTCATGCATTCTTACCAATAGAAGTCGCCAAAAACTTCATATTTGTGCATTGCTGTCATCCAGGTAGGCTGCGTTCATTTTCCATGTAATTGCCTGTGTGATTCACTCCCCCTCTTCCCTGCCTTCTCCCTCTCTCCACTTAGGTGTTTACACTTTCTGGTACTCTATTTCCAGCTACAGGTATGTTCAAACTTTTCTCTTCTACTTTTTGTTTATACGTGTTTGCATGTTTGTGTGCAGCTTTTCCAGTGTGAGGGGAGAAGGGTGTAGGCAGCTTCCAATCTATAATATAAAACATCAAAATCCAATTTAGGGGTACTAGGATTAATAAATGTGCTAAGGAAATATTTTGCTTTTTACTTTAGACATTTCAGCTTTGCATCAAAAAAGAATAAATATTAACTTATAAGGCAATACATCACATTATTTAATAAAAAAAAGGAGTCACATCAAAACCATAGTGATATAAAATCACAAAATTATCTAATGTCAAAATGAAGTCAAAGTCTCTTGTCTGTAATTTGGAATTTAAGTAGCACTTTCATTATGTTTGAATTGCATTGTAAGTCTTAATATCTGGATCCCTGCAGTTCAAAGTTGCTCTTTTGCAGATGCTCTTTTGGCGCTGGTTGCCTAACTTTTTATTAGATGTGCCTCACTTTGAAGAGTAATGATTTGCAGGCATCCACTCAGCTAATTGACTGTTCGCTGAGATTCAGCTGCAGCACACTCCTTCTCTCATAAAAACTATCTGATCGGTTTATTGGTCTGATGTGTCTGATGGGAACACTCCACCTACTGTTGTTTTGAATTAATATTATAGTATCGGCTTGATCTTTAAACTTTTAAGCAGCATTAAGAGGAGGAAAAGTTGACATTAATCTCGAAGTTTACATTAATCTTATATCCTCGTCCTCCACGTAGACATCCAGGAATTTTAGCATTTGATATAATTACACCTTTGACAGTTTTTCCGAAGAAAGACTGAATTCACACTCGGGGCAAATAAAACCCCGCAGGAGGGGATGTTTCTTTGTATTACTTTTTATTGGCTGCAAAATTCCGTTTAGTTTTTTAAATCTTGAACTTCTGGCTCCAAGGATCATGATGAAAACAGCAAGTTTAGCTTCCAATATAATTGGAGAAATTTCCAAGAGACATAAAAATAAAACCCCAAGAAAACTGTAAACAGCAGTGTGATTTAATGGTTTTCTTCTGACTGCTTGAACGGTTGAAGTTACAGAAGCATCTGACCGCTCCTGACATGTAAAACAGGATCAAGATATGCAAAATGTGACCCAAGAATTTGTATTTCTTTAAATAATTAAGTGAATTTTTTGTAAAATGTCACTTGCATGTTGATCTTGTAAAGTGGATAATAAATGTTTAAATATTTAAAAAAGAACTGCATCATAGTCCTTTAAGGAACTATGCTAGAAAAGCCCTTATCTCTCCTATTAATGGCCATTTCCACCTTTCAGTGCTGCAGATAAAGAGTCTTAAATGTCAGGTGGCATTTGTGATTTTACAAGACAAAACAAAGAATCCACCCTGCCTGTTTGTGTTAAGCTGATGGCGAGTTGTGTCTTATGGCTCTACACCGGAGCTTCCTCAGTGAAGACGAGACTTTTTTGAAACCCGTTTTCCTCCAATTAAAAGTACGAAATAATAATAATAATAATAAAAATCCATAGTCAGTAGGATTCACCTTAGCCATCTGCTTAGGCTGGTCACTCTGGAGATGAAAAGCGGCCGTCTGCCAGCCTCACCTTTATGTTTATTTGGAGACGGGGAGATTTGGGACAAACCCGTCAGCAGCTCAGTGACGTTTCTCTTCAGCTTTTGAGGTCGATGTTTGACGACGGGCTTTGGTGCCGGACAACTGAAAACACATTTGCGGATCATCTGGGATGAACTCTCTGCTGCAGAAAAAGAAGCACCATTTGGAATTCGCAGCTCTTTCTTTTTTCCTTTTCTTCCCCCCTTTTCTCCCTGCTTCTGTGAGACCCGTGGCCAGCACAGCGACGACACCTTTCCCCTCAGTTGTTTAGCCGCTGCAGCTGTTGTTGCCCAACTAAAACACTTTGTGTGGAGCAGACATTGTTGCTGCATAGTTTTAAAGTATGCAACACAGGTGCAATCACTGTATATCACAATTATGTTGTCAGCCTGGACATAAACAGGGTTTGTTGTGCAGCACAAGTGCAGAACTCTGAGCTGACTCCTGGTTTCGGTTGAGTTTAGGGCTTGGGTTGTCTTCTTTGAGCTGGCCTTAATTTTTGCCCCTTTCTTGTGTCAACTGTCCTCTAGAATACAATAACTTTAATTTGGATGTGAGTTATATGAAAGAGTTAAAAAAAAACAACAACAAAAACCTGCGAATGGACATGGACTAAAATTCTCAACAGACTGTGGTGCTTCGAAATCAAAACCTTCCCCAAAGATGTGCACAGGTTTATTTAGTGTAGTTGAAAGGGTCATCACCAGCTTCTCATTTTCTGCACTCTCGGATGACAACGGTTTTGTTCTGGATGTGTTCCCCACATTTCTAAAGACAAAGAGACTGTTTCCCAGACGAGGAGCTGGGGCACATTTTTAGTCAGAATACACCATAACAAACAAACAAACTAGTTCTTTTAAATTTCAAAGGTTGACCAAGGAATGTTGCCTTAAGCTGGATCCCAGAACCTGTTGGACGTTCGAAGGCAAACTCACGCAAGCTGACAAGTTAATGCCTAAGCATGCCTTTAGTTTTGGTTTCTTCGTTTTTGGTTTGGAGTATTTGTTGGTCCTCGGCTTAGCGTCCTCTTTAAGAATCCATTTTTTTGTTGACCACATCCTTGGGGCAAACGTTTTATGACATCTGGTTCAGAGGAGGCGTGTCAGGAACCCAAACAGGATTGGACTTGGATTTGCAGAAAATGTTTATCTTTCCCCTCCGATTTAAAGGATTTGTACAACCGAAGCCGTAGCTTCCCATCACGCTTGCTACGTGTCATTAATCTGCAGAAGTTAGAATAACTTAGAGTATGTAATGTGTATATAATTAGCCACCTGAGGACAAGCCACATAAAAAGCCATTACCGTGCAATTACAACACCATGCAGCTGGGGAAATGGGATGTCGGAGCAAAGAGAGATTCCTGGGCTTCTGAAAGTATACGTTTCCTCTCACTCTTCCACATGTTGAGTCACTAACATCCCAGCAAAAACGGCGATTGTCTTTATGTCAGGTTTAGGCTGATTCATAAACATCAGGAGATGCCAAAGGCAGATTTGTGTGATTCCATGAAAAAAAAGAAAAAAAAATCCTAAAAAGAAAAGAGAGTGTATGTCATTTGAGGTACCTTTTTCTACATCATTGTTGCTGCATTTTCTAATTTACGGACTCTGCTTGGCCCGAAGGGAGATATTTGTCTGATGATAGTGTGGTGTATAATTGCTAGTGGCTTCCTTGCTTGTGGAGAAGCAGTGCATGTTTCCCAACACTGCCCAGGGCTGGATGTAGCTGCGTCTCAGTGCTAACCAACGCCAAGACCGTCTACAGCTTTTGCACTTGTTCTGCCATATTTTAACTCAAAGAATGACTTCATTAATGTGTCTTGCAACATAGTTAACGCCTTGTAAATGCGTTGCATATAAAATGCGCCTCTTGAAAGCGAAGGGAAAAGTACTAAACTGCTGCGGCCACGATTTCGAAGTTGTTATCTCAGTTTCTAGACCCCGAAGCGCATTTTTTTTGACACAGAGCCCATAAAACCGACAGTGCACGTTACTATTAACACCTGCGCTGTGACGATCTCACCGTCTGCGTCTTATTCGTTTGAGGTTTTTTTTTTCCCTTTCCTCCCTCCCTCATCTTCTTTTCCCGGGCTTTCTCCTCTGTGCAGGAATCGCAGCAGAGCTCTCCTGATTTTAGAGTCTATATTGAGAACCACACGAGGAACCCAGATGACCTGAGCCGGAAGCAAGTCCGGGTCTATCAGCTCTACAGCAGGACCACGGGAAAACATGTCCAGATCCTGGGGAAGAAGATCAACGCCAATGGAGATGATGGGGGCAAGTATGGTATGGGAGAACTCCTGTGCATCTCACCTGACACTTCGACTAATGTAACATGACAAACTTAGGCTGCAGATGTACTTAAAAGGAACATTTTGTTGCTTTTTGAGACTTTTTCTTAACTTGACAGCCACAAGAATGGATTATGAGTTCTGTAAGCCACCAACATGTTGAAGTTACTCATCCTGCAGTGTGTTTAAGTTGGTGTAGATTCTCGGCCATCCAAGACATAACTAGATGATTTGTTGTGGAGTTTCCTTTTATTGCACAAACTAAAATCTGTAAAAAATCTAACACTGAATAAGGCAAACCAGGTGGATTTTGTTCAGTTTATCAGTTTAGCTGATATCTGCTTCACGATACATTGAAAGTCGACAGCATTTGGCAGAGTCTGCTCTGAAATTTCACACGAGATTTAACTTTATTATGGCTCTCGACAACCGCTGGTTCAACTTCACCATTTCAGATCAAACCCGGAGAAGAAAAAAACACGGTCAGCGGAGCCCTCTTTGATGTTACTTGTGCTGTGCATCCCCGCAGATATTTTCGCTCATAACAGCTGACTCACGGCTCTGAAATTGCCGGTCTTGAATGCCTCTCAGTGAGTGTGTGTTCAGTCACAGATGCACCGAGGCGAAGTTTCCTCACTGCTTGTTAGAGCTTGAGTGGAAGCAGATCCAATTTTTCCCATGAGCCTTTGCCAATTCTACCCTCCTCCTGTCCCCCCATCACCTCCTCCCCATCCAGCTGCAGTACCTGGCACCTGTGAACTCCTTTGCACTCACTTGTTAACGCTCACTCTCAATGACTTTAGTTTCGCAGCAGAAGCCCCACAAGACACCGCAGAAGAAATATAGTATGTTGGTGTTGGCCTTTATGACTGCTGAGTGTGTGGGGGGAGTGTAACTCTTTTTAAGTTTTCATGTATCATATTCATTACTTTTAAGAGACTAGAGTAATCTTTTTCCAGAACAGTCAATTGTAAATGATGTCTGTTGTCCACAAAAAGCAGATGGTTGGTCATTAAGAAGCTGTTTTTTTTTAAACTGACAAAAGCTGCAAGATGGAATTAAGGTTGGAGTTTCCAGCTTTTTTGACAGCTGGTCTCTTGCTGAGGTCGATGTATGGCTGTGGCTCACATTATTCAGAAAAAGAAAAAAAAAGAAAACATGAGCCTGAAAAGAGTGCAGATGATTGTGTTCACATTTGAAACTGCAGAAGGTAGGTGTTTTTGTTGAAGTATTATAGTCTAAGTATTTTCTTTTTATCTTCCAACGGTGGCAACATCTCTTAAGGCTGAGGTTTGTTTATGAAAAAATAAATACCCTGAACTAGATATTTAATATTGCTCTGGGCTCAGACTCAAAGAGAATATTGTTTTTGAAAAATATAAACATGTTTTATATGATAAGAACCTCATTGAATTACCTTGTGATTGCTTTTAATTGGGTTTAAGCTAATTGGACTTAGATTTAAGTATCTGATTTTCTTTAGAAGGAACTCTGAGATGAGGTTTCTGCGTGCAGCAGTCCCAGGTACCTCCCATTTCAGTTTAGCTCATTTCATTTTTTTCTTGTACCACTTCACAAGTGTGTCCTGAGCAAACATGTATTTGATGGTTCATAAGAAATATGTTTTCTACATTCCCCCCTTCCTTGTTTGTTAGAGGTATTTACAGGAGAAAAGTTTTGCACCTCATCTTCACCATGAACGCAGCTCAAGGATCAAATTAAGTCTGAAGATTTGTCGAGTATTTAACTCGATTCTTTTTAGTTGTTTATGCAGAAACATTCAAAGAAATGGGGCTATGAATAGATTCACAAATAAAGGACAATTTACAGTAGAGGAAAATATTGTGCTATCTGATGCCCTGTGCCGAGTTTTAAACTGAGATAGATCTTTTTTCATCCCCAAAGCAAACCAGCTCCTATGAAATGGGCATGAGGTTGTCACGTTACTCTTCAGTTTGATTTGAGGGGTCAAAGTTAATTGTTTTATGTCCAAACCAACTGTGTTGGGTTTTCTTTCTCCTCACCGACCCCCTAAAACATCCAGACTAATCTCTGCAACGATTAAACTAACATCTCTCAGAGCACAAGAAGGTAACATCCCCTCCCACACCTTTAAGACAGGTCACCCACTTCCCACTTCTCTCTTAAGGTTTGATTTGAGGGTGGGAGGTTACTTCTGCCCCCGAGCCCATCCCGTCCCCTTCTACTATTCTTCCCCGGCTCCCTTGAGCGCTACTGAATGGGCCTGTGTGTTAAACAAATGGATCATCTTAACTTTTTGATTGAGTGAGCACAGACTAAAGGGAACTTGAAACCTAATCCTGAGGGGCACATAACCGCAAATGTTTGGCAGATCTCTTTGCTGGTCTAAGGGTGAGCGGAGACAAAAGCGGCCTTGCAGGGGTTAACGTTTGGGATGGGAGCAGGAATAGGGTGGGGGAGCTATGGGGGGCACAGAGGCACCAAACAATAAAAGAGCTGCCCAGATATATCTTCAGAGAGCATTATTGCTGTGTTAGGTGTATGTGACAGTGGAATGTTTTGATTTTACCAGCTATCAAAGATGTTTCTTTGATATTACTCGTTACTTATCTGAAAAACAGCTGACTCACAATTTCTGCTGACTCATGACTTATTTTATGTTAGACGGCAAGCTAAAAAGCTGTGTTTACCAACATAAACTTGAGAGAACCAAATGGTGAATATATTATTTTTATGGCTCATTATTATAATATATCCTGGGATCTTTATCTGCTTGAGATTTTAAGCCATAGTCATTTATATTGTAATTTTGGTTAAAACTAAAGGGATTTGTCAGTAACTGCTTTGCAGTGAGACATACCATATGATTAAAACAAAATAATGCATAGCAACCAATTTAACATTCCTGAAAGACATCAATTCTTCAAAACAGGAAGTAGCAGCAGGTGTTTAAAGTTGGATTTAAAGGGCTCAGGGTCAGTGCAGAGCCATTAGATTTCTGACATTCCTCTTAATTATGTCTAAGGTCTTTACTATGTGAAAAAATATATGTAAAATCTTAAATGCCATTTGTTTGTGGTGCAATAAACATATGTGACCTTAACTGATTGTCCTTTTTCTTTTCTGCTCCAGCTCTTCTTGTCGTCGAGACGGAAACATTCGGGAGCCACATTCGAATAAAAGGAAAGGAGAGCGAACACTACATCTGCATGAACGAGAAGGGCAAAATTGTTGGAAGGGTGAGTGTCTGTTACAATCCCAGATCACAACAAAATGATATAAAAAGAAAATTACATCACCTCAGAGATGTCTGTGCGTTAAGGGTATTAAGCGATGAAACATTTCAGCTGTTATTCATGTCTCATTTGTAGCATGAAGATGTCTCGAGTTGTGCAGAAAAACAGGGACGATGAGTTTTTAGTTTAAAATTTTCCAAATATCCAACATTAGGGAATGTTCTGTACTGCAGGTAGGATAGTCCAACACCCCGACCCTCTTCTGCCTCAGCCTTGTCTTTTCTAAGAAGGTAGTTATGGATTTTCTTGTTGACTCAGCTATCATTTTGAAGTCAGCATATGTTGCTCTAAAATCCAGCTGTATGTTAATATATGACTGAAGTTTCAATTGTCTGCAGAGACAGAAACTTCAAAAAGAAAAAAGACCTGAAACACTGGTTCATCTAAACAAAATGCACGTGACTGAGAAAACGCCTCTCCAAACGTATCCTCTGTTATTACTGTCTGTTAATCGATGACAACTTTAGTCGGTTGACATTTGAAGGATCGGAGATCATGAGTGTCCAGCCTCAGCTGGTGTTGAAATTCCTCTGTGTTCTTTGAATTATTTGATGATTTTATCCACTGTGGGGAAGAAGTATGCAAATCCTTTCATTCAGGAGCAGTATTACAATTATTTTTCTTAATTTGTATGACATTTCATTGACAGGCCAGCTATTCTCTGTCCATTGTTGTGCTTCAAAAGGTTCACATTTCTGTGGATCTTGCTTTTGTATGAAACCACTCGGAATATTTAAAATGCCTGAGAAGCGCAATAGAGAAATTTTAACCAATAAAAATCAGATTGTGGCTTAATTATGTGGAAGAAAATAATAGTCAAACTACATTGGAATCAATATTATTTTTAAATGAGCATTTCCACATTGTACCAACTTTTGTGATACACAGTTATATTTAATACTGAGAGAAACTTTTACAAAAGCAGGCACATAAATGATCAATTTACCGCTATCTCAAATGCGTATATTAAATTGAGCTCAAAATCTTGGCTGAATTAAACGCAGCTTCAGACCTGTTTTCTCCCGCTGTTTTTGTACACCCCAACAAAACCCCTTTGATAACTCCCAGCCATTCTTCCATTACGTAAGCGGCCTACTCCTTTGACACTCGATCAGTCAATTACAGACTGCAATCACCACAATGCATTGAGAGACTAATGGTCACTTAGGAGGAATGCCGTTGCAATTATATCACTTAGTCACACCAGGTGGCCGAGAGCAGGATGACTGCATGTGTCACGTGACTCCTCAGGCAACCGCTGTACACGGAAAAGAAGCTCATATCTGAAAGCATGTGATTTAGCTGCATTAATAACTCAAACTGTTGCTATTACGAGGCTGCGGTGAGTCACAAAATGTT
This sequence comes from Zenarchopterus dispar, assembly GCA_028564865.1. Classification (NCBI taxonomy): domain Eukaryota; kingdom Metazoa; phylum Chordata; class Actinopteri; order Beloniformes; family Zenarchopteridae; genus Zenarchopterus; species Zenarchopterus dispar. The sequence continues at coordinate 28,396 of JAOWBL010007878.1, forward strand.
TCAGTCTCATTACAGTCGTCTGCTAGAAACACGTATTTTCAGTTTTAGATGCAGAGGCCTGATTGGTTTAAACCACCGTAGGATAATCCACAGTATCAATACAATTCTGTTTCAGTCAAACTGAAGCGATTTTCCAGCATCTATCATGATATCAAAACACGGGAGTTTCTTTCGCTTGTCCGTGGAGTATCGAGCTGGCTCTGGCAAAAACTCACCTGAGAGGGAACATTTAATCACGGGTCAGGACTCGCGTAAACAGAAGTGGGTCGTGGGGGAGTTTTGTTGATGACAAGATGAGGATGTCTGCAAGCTCCTCATCCTCAGAGTGGTAGAGGTCATAAATCGGCATATTTAAGAACCATAATCTGCAACTGGCTACTAAAATAACAAGAAAAGCCTGGGTCATTAATGATCTGAAGATCCTCAGAAAGAAGTTATCTGTGTTAAACCAACCTAACAGTGTCAGAGGGGAGACTGCTGGTCATATTGGTGCAACACGGTTTGGGGGAAGTCGCTACACAAATCTTGTTGTTCAGTGTGGATCCTCCACCCGCTCCACCTCCTGCATCA
>JAOWBL010007919.1:5055-37790 GCA_028564865.1 Zenarchopterus dispar
AGGATATGAAAGCATTATTGGATGAAGAATGAATAAACAGTTGACAGTTGATAGAAAGGGTAAGTTGATATCTGAGTGGTAGGTTATGCATTACAGATGGAATGAATTCTGAACAGATGGGCATACGGTGGGATTAACTTTGTTCCTTTGCCTTCTAAAAATGCAAAAGAGTATTAGTCAGCGAGTCTGCCGTCAGTTGTTTAGTCTTGTGTTCGGCTGCCGTACAAAAATCTGCCACATCACAAAATAATGTCATGAATCTCAGCCTTTTTTCATGTGGTTTCAGACCGAGCGGTTGCTTCACTCGTCCTGCACTCTGTGCTCAGCCTGACTTAGCGTTTTCAAGAAAGGAAAAAACCAAAAGCGTCGCTTCCAGATGGCTGTGTTTTTGCCATTCCACATAGTCCACACAAACAGGACAATGAAATGTCTTGTGGCTGCAAAATGATTAGTCTGTGGCCCACATCCAAGGAAATTTGAGGAGCGAGTCTTCAAAAATAATTTGGTTGTTTGTCCTGTGTTTTGCAGAGAAATGCTCCTTCTTTTAGTCACTTTGAGGCAGAACAGAACCATGACACTGAGCTCAGTGAATTCGATTTGTTTTGTCTCCCAGCATCTAGTCTGAATGATACTTTTCATCAATACTCCATTAGCAGAGTAAAACATTTAAGAAAATGGAAATTGTACCTGCTTGATCTTTAAGTAGGACTGTTCTAATCTGTGATTAGACCTTTTCAGCATCAATTTTACCAAGGAGATGTAATATTTGTTGTTTTTTTAATGAATACAAACACCTACTTTTCCCATTTCACACCATCAAGACCTCCCAAATTGCCTGAATTATCAGGTTGCAAAGGGCTTTCTGTCTGATATTCCCTCTTGCAGAGGTTAAAGTGGCCAAATTAGGTTGGTTATTAAATCCTCTGTGATCACAAAAAGATTAAAGAGGGGAGGGGGAAAAAGAAATGGAAAATGATGAGAAGATGCCCTGCTTAAGTAAGGGCTTCATCTCTGAAATGAAGAGAGAGCTACAAGGGGAAGTGGAGAAGAGAAACAAAGAAATGAGGGATAAAAAGAGAGATGGAAGTGCACTGAGTGACTCAGAGAGACAGAGGGCTTCAGGCTTGTTGATCATGGTCAGTCTCATCCTGACCTCTGTGACAGTCCTCTCACTGTTTCTCCTCCTCTTCCTGCAGCCTCGGGCTGCTCTGTCACTTCTCTTCTTCTCTGTTCCTCATCATGCTCTCTTCTCGCTCTGACCTCCATGTGCACTTGCCATGTTATCATCCCTCTTTTTCCTCTGTTTGCCATGTGCTCGCTCTTTGTCTCTCTCTGCTCAGTGTAATGAATGATGGTTAACTTCAGACTGAGCAGCCTGGTCTCTTAGCTCTGTGTCACAGGAAGAAGAAAAGCACACAGAATGAGGAGTGGGCAGTCATTTCCTACTTAGAGCTGCCCTTTCAGTTGAACCTCATTATCCAGCTCAGTCGTACAACAAAACATGCAATAGGCACGTTAGTCCAAATGTCCCCAACCGAACAGAAAGTGTCTGACATTAATGTTTTACGTTACCCGTTGCTTTGTACAGAGATGCCGAGTATTTATGAAGGTAGATATAGTATGAAAAAATAAAAGTTGCTGCACTTGAGAGGACTTGTAAGGAGTTTTATACTCAACAATCTTTTAACTTCCTTCGTCTAAAAGTATGTCGTCTAGTAATCAGATTTAGATCTGCAGGGTACTGTGACATCACACTATCCCGCAGAACAAAGGTTCATGTTATGCTTCATTAAGTGAAACTCTGAAGTGTGTAGCAAAAGCCTTAATGAAGCTGTAAAGACAAAGGTGACAGTATTTTTGTGACGTATCCCTGTGACATTATGACCAAAATATGTCACACATCTCAGCTAAGATCTCAATAACTTGTACCGTCTGTTGAAAAAGATCAAACGTCTGTGTAGCTGTGTATTTTTTTTAACCTGTAACCCTAATAGTCAAACTGTAAAAGGGATGTTTCTTTTCTTTTCTTTTTTTTCTGCATATATTATAATGGTTAGTACCATGAATTGGTAAAACCTTTATCCAAGCAGATATATGTGCATTTTACTCTTTTAGCAGACATTTTCATATGGTGCATTAATGTGGGGTGTGTGTCCTTCACCAGTCCTCCTTGACAGTCTAATCTCACATTTTATTAGTGTCTAAGGTCCAAATTTAGCTTTGGAGGATTAAACCACCAATGTGCAACACAAAAGGACAAGACTGACAAAAGGACAAAGACAGTGATGGGTGCAGTGTGTGTAATGTGGTGAACACTGTAGTGTGTGTGTGTGTAGTGCAGCACTTTCAGTTTGGAAATCAAGGGATTTATGACACTCAAGCTAAATGCTGCTCAGAATTGAACCACCAGAAAAGCAAACTCTCACCATCTTAATAGCAGCGTGAACAGGTGTTTTATTCTGGATCTTTACACAGCAACATTTTTTAATTAGATAGGTTTTCACTTTGCGACTGTATTTTCTGAACAAGTATGCCTCTAATTGTGTATTCCTAATTTATCTGCTCTGAAGTTGGTTGTGTGTTAATATCAACCGGTTTTCAGTATAGGCGGTGTCACCGGGCTCAACAACAAACTGCTGCATTTTACAGAGAACATATCTGCTCTGGAGATACTGACAGCAGGTATATCGCTAGCTTAGTCTGCAGTCATACTATCAATAAATTCATTATACATTTTATTCTTGATAATGACTCGTTGTTCCAGTCATTACAACTCTTGGTATCCATCGAGGCCTTTGTCAATTAAAAGTCTCATGTTGATAGAAAGAAAAATCTGTGTGGATTTGGACACTTACAATGGTAATTGTGCTCTTTTACAACAGATAAAGTCACGTGACGGGATGAGGGTTTTCTATTTTAAGTCTCAAAGTGTCAGCTGAGGCTTGAGTCCACCATTTTACTGGTTTTAAACCTACAAAAAAAATTTTCTTGACAAATTATTGTAATTTCCTCAGAATATCAAACAATTTCCATTCAGTCAGGATCAGGACCTTCTTCCGCTTCCTCGATGCACAAGCATCTCTGGGATGTATTAGTATCAACAAAAACAACAACAAAAGTCCACATAGCTGTGAATGGTGGAGGAACGGCGCAGCTTGAAATGAACTGCGGGTCAAATCTCCGCCCTTTTCAAAGGACTTGAAGGTTGTCATGAATACATTGGATACTTGATGGTTTGTTGATGTTTTTGACAGGAGGAAAACTGAGGTTGGCCATGTAGAAGCTGTTTTCAACAAACAACTCTGAAGAGTTCACAAGCAGAAAGTTAATGTTAATTTAATGGGAAAAGCAATTAACTTCCACCTCTTATTCAGTAGATCAGCAAATAAAAAGTGGAAAACAGGCATTCACCAGCTGTCTCAGGTCTTACGACAGCAAATATTTGTCCAATGGGAGGAAGAGGGAACTCTGAATCCTGAATCCTGCTTTTGTTTCTCTTATGTAAGTAAAGATTATTTAAAACTGCTTTTCTAAACACTTACGGCCACGGACATATGGAAACACTATCGCGTAAATACTGAACCGAGGCAGACATAAAATAATAACCCAACACTTATAAGCAAGGAAAACACGCACCCAAAAACACGGGCACACACAACAACGCCAACAACTTGCTGTGAACGAAAATGGACCACAAAACTACACACAAACTTTCACACACAAAATGAAAACACATGTCAGATTAGACCCTTAACTAGCAGATTAATGAGGAGAGTGGTTTGCGTGAGGGGTGGGGGATGGGGGTGGGGGGATCTGTTCGCTACGTCACACATGCAGCTGCAATCCGAGGATTTACGGATGCGCTCCCTGATACGCTCCAGATGTGTCTGAAGCATCTGCACAGCCATCCACGACAGAGACGCTTCAATCAGAATAAACATCTGAGGTGTCGAAGCTTGTTTTTAAATCATTCTGGTGCTCGGCATCTATTTTCTGCAATCATGTATGAAATCTCAACGTATTAAGTCATGCATTGTGAACATTTGTTACATAGCAAGAATGAAAATGGCAGATGTTTGACAGATCACTGAGTTGAGTGGTTAAGCAGTTTTGGTGATCTGAGAAATGGTCTTGATTTTAAACGATGCACATGCCTGCTCGCATCGCATCGCTACCTTCAAACAGGCTCAGAGAAATAGACAATACACATTTTAGGACTTTAATGAGGCACCGCTGAACTAAATCGTTGACATCTCCTAAAAATGCATATTTTTTTATGCATCAAGGACGTTTTTTATTACTCTAATGGAACCTGTATCAAATAAAGATATAATTTTGACAGTTTTTCCGGACAGAGGAAGAGCTACAGCAGCTTCATACCTCTGCAAAGCTCTCTTGGAAAACAGTCTTGTGTCAAAAAAAAAAAATGAGAAAGAGAGAAACATCCAGTTGGAAAGAGAAATTGGTCCTCTGTGAACTCTAAAACACCTAGAAATAGACTGTTAAATAGAAATTCAAAATGTCTTGGCAGTTAACAGACTCAGAGAGAAGCCTCGGCCTACTTCAGTTCGTGTCAAACACATTAAAATCCAACTGAGCTGCATGTGTCTGAGCATCCTACGAGGCTACGAGGCACAGGACACCATTCAGTTGACATAAATGGTTGTGACTGAAGTTCACCGCGTACGATTCAGCTTCTGTCTTCCTTCATTCATGTAAACAAGATCCCGAGCTAAGAGGAGGTCAGTGTCAGGATGCGGGGGTCGAGGTCAGTCAGCAAGTCAAACTGTGTTTTGACCTCCTCTGGGGAAGGATGAGTGGCTTTTAAACATGTGTGATGGGAAACTGGCTCCCTGTGGGGCTGAAGTGCTTGTTCGATGGCAGAGATGGACAATAAAGCCTTTTTCCTTGCTAAGCCTTGTAAAGAACTTTGTTGTCTGTCTGGGTAGAAGCGCCCCAGGGTGACCTCCAGTTGTGGAGGAGGCATGCACACATATCTAGCGGGTAGATGATAAACTGATAAATACGTGGGAGGCCCACGCAAACAAACACATAAAAATGAATCAAATTAAAACCCAGCGCAGCTTGCATGAGCATTTTCAATCCGATGACCCACATCTCTGAGGTCAAATCTGCACTTTGCTCCAAAAAACAAACAAAAAAACAGGGCTTTTATTTTCATGAAACTGCACTGTCATGTAGCTTACACTCAGATTAGCTGCCTCTCCGTGGCTCTCAAATCCTGCTTTACATTAACTTTTAAATCCATTAAGGAGCTCGTGAACGTAGGAATGTCTCTGCCATGAGCTCTAGTTAATTCTGAATCAGACCGTTGAATGACGGGAACTCAGCAGGTTTTAATGACATGTATGTGTTAGTCATTGTGGGAGTTAAAAGCAGAATAATCTGTGTGTTGTTATGAACTCCTCTTTTTTGATGTTCTGTGGTAAGCTTTAGTGGTGCACATTATGATAAGTGGCTACAGAAAGAAGTTAAGGTTTATAGGTACTATCCCCAAGTCGAACATCTCGGGTCCAAGTGAATGTACTCTGTGAACAGGTAAACACCTAAAAATGAGGGTTTCTATTTTCAGAAAAGGCTCCTTTGTGTGAAAAGATTTATGCATGAAGGAGAATCTTATATTTCAGCCAAGCCTTGTGAGGATATCTGTTTCATAACCCTGAATCAATCACATGCTGTTCCAGTAAAAATCTCTTACTGGCACGTCAATTATTGTGCTAAATTGTTAGCTTGGAGCTCCAGAAGCAGTAATCCACAAAGAAAACAAGTGCAATTCGGGTGTTTATGTCTTTATGACTGAAAAGCTAATTTTGCAAATGGGCTAATCTCCATATAACTTGGTTTATTTTTCAAATGTTAGTCATTAAGTCCTAGCGCCGTCGGGCAATTGTGCTTCAATAACATTTTTCTCTGAGAATGAAGGCTGTTTCTGAGCCTCCAGCTCTTCGTTTCTCCACCCACCTCCGTGTCAGTGGGTCTGTCCGACGGCACAATCAGACGATCCCTGCTGGAGTTTCTACATTTGTGTGTGAGCAGAGACAGATAATTAATGTCACATGTTTTGGGGGACAAGGGAGGCAAATATACCAGCCGTGCAAGCCTCCCCGCCGATGCAAACGAACCCGTAGAGGGCTGACACACGTCAAAGTGCAGTGGAAGTGACACAGAGTTTGTTACTTGGGTCTTGGATCACTTTAGAGAGGTGTGGCTTTAATGCCGGTTAAAAAAAAGCAACTGTTATCTCCCAAATCTCTCACAAACAGGTTTTACCTTACACAAGATTCAGACTCAAAAAAATGCCCTTCTGTGTATGTATAAGTGTAAAGTTAGCCAGAAAGACTTGGGGTGTTGAAGATTTTCTGGAGACGAGGATTCAACTTGAACTGTTTCCTGGTCATACAGACAGACAGAGCTGGCAGTTTCTTGTGGATTTATATCACAGGCACTTTGACTGTCGTTACACGTTAAACTCCAACGACAGCTTGTTTCATCTTTCGGCGTCTCTGTAAGGCTCGGGAGAGCAGCGGGGAAAACACCGCTCTCCTTCCTTCTTCTCTCGAATTAAAGATTCCTAAATGAGAACAAATTCCACCTCCTCTTTGGCTCCGCTTTAATTTCCCAGCAGAATTGTGCTGCTGTGGCGGTGTACCTGCACGGCCGTGCTGAAGGATGAGAATAGTCACACTTCCACTGTTTGGCCCAATTAATTTTATTTTTTTCTTTAGAGAGGGTCCGGGGGCAGCACAGGGACTGTGTGTGTTGCGGTCCTGCTGGCTTTCACAGGATTTGCATGTTTTTGTCAGTTTTCTGTACTATAATTTATCGTTTTAGTCCAGAGACAGAGTCTAAAACAAGACTGTAATCAAACAAGGTCGGTAGAAATGGATATCTCATCTAGACTTCACTGATTGCAATTTTCTTCACAATTTTTTTTTGAGGTCTAAACTTTGGGTTTTGATTCAGTTTTCTTTGTGAGAAATACATCAGTTTAAGATAGCAGATGCTGCATACTGTTTGCTCGACAAGCTTTATTTTTAGCCTCTTAGCCGTGGTTAAATTCATGGAATTGGGCATGTTCAGCTGGGAGATGCTGTTTTTAGTTTGTTGGCCCAAATATTTCAACTGTTGTTCCTCAACGAGTTATTTTTACCTTCACGTGATTTACAAATGAGTATGTTTCAGCATACTGTACTTACAGTGAAAACATAGGCAAGGCAAGTGTATTTGTAAAGCACATTTCAGTAACAACACAATTCAAGGTGCCAGTGAATTCTTCATCAAGAAAAAAACTGCAATGTAAAGTAAATATTGGCATAGTACGCTACTCTGATCCAAAGATCTGGATTACTCCAGGCTGTGCATACAATAAAGTTACTAACCAAAAACAAACCATTATTTATTTGACCGTTGAGAGTGAGATGACCAGTGGATCACTCAGTGCATCTTTAGCTATTTTTCACCATCTTTATTAGTCATGAATCTGATTATGGATAAAAGAATGAATGACTGAATGAAAGTGTTGGTTTTATTTACTTTGTGAGAGATGAAATTCTGAGAATCAATGACTCTCCAGTTTTTGATTTTGAAAAAAAGACTTTTCATTATTTTTCTTGAAGATTTATTCAGAGTACGAATGCAGCATTGAAAAATGAACTAAATGATAAAATCAGCATGAAATGGAACAGTTTGTTTTGGTGTAAATGGATTTCAAATCTACTTTCTTACTTTTCATGCAGCAGTTACCAGCCAGTGTCCTTCAACTGTGATTTTATTTTCATTAATTGACCTTTAGGTCATTTGCATAGGTGTGGGACTTGTCAGGTGGTTTTCTAGTAAAAGGATATGTGGAGTCGTATTGAACACTCATTCACTCAAAATAAAACTCTTTAGTATCCAAAAAAACCCAGTTTCAAAAGTGTCTTGCAGCTGCGCAAAAATCAGCATGTCTTCATATTTAGGCTGTGACGGTGGAGGTTTAGAGAACCTTTTAAAGGAAGATGTTGTGTCTCTCGGGAGAATATAATAGAAACAGGCTTCACATGAGTTATTTGGTTTTCGAAATGCAGATGAGTGTTGACTCAGATATGTTTGAGTGTGAGAGGAGCTCTACTCGTGAGGAGTCATAAGAGTGAGTGAGTGAGTGAGTTTAACAGAGAACAGAAGATGACTTTCTCCTTTTTTTTTCTTTTGATGAACACGTGGGAGGTGAGAAACGGCAGGAATAAGCTGGTATGTGCGTGGGATGGCAGGTGGCATCAGAGTGTGTTTTCAGTTCACAGATAACACCACTCACACACACGTGCCATCTGTAGCCTCCCAGCAGAGCTCAGTGAGCGACTGGTCGGACTGAGTTTATCTGCGCTGAAACACAGGAATGGCTCATGTTTTACAGATTGTGAACATCGTGCCCTTACAGCCTCCCGTGTGAGTGTGTGTGAATGTGTGTGTTCATGTGTTTGCACCGCAGGGACAAAAACTGCTACACACTGCCTCATTGTTGAGGCTTGACTTTATATTATAGAAGAAAAAGCTGTGGACTTCAGAGCATAGATTGTATAAGAAGAAAAAAGCTGTGAGCTGGATGTGTGCTGCAGTGGTTGGGGTTCAACACAGGTTCATTCTTCAGGAAGAGCAATCTTCAGGCTTATTCTGAAAAAGACAAATTTCCCATTATGGTTCCTGCATGAAAGCAGAGTCTCACATCACCGCAGTCATGGCATCCATACAAAAAAGTATTGTCTCATCCAAGGTGAGGGTTTAGTCATGTTAATATCTAAATATTGCTCTTTATGTAAACCTACTCACTGTGAGTCAACTTTGAAGGGACCAAAAATACTCAAAAGTACTGCAACTGTTTATACACAGCACTATTTTTAGATCAAGGGCTCTCACGAAGCCATCATATAACTGAAGAGGAAGTAGCAAACCTCAAAGAAACCAGACAAAATCACTGAAGGTTTTTTTGTTCTGTTTTGTTTTTGGTTTTTTTTGGTCAGAAGTTTTGTGTACTTTAACATTATGGGTGTACATTATTGTCTTATCCTGGGATGTTTGACCTGACTGTTTATCAAAATCAAAGAGTGTAAGGGAGAAGGGTTCAAACTGGAGAGGACCACTTTTGTACAAGTAACTCAGTGAATTAATGAGGGGGAAATAAACAATACAAGATAAGCACAAACACAAATAATGGTGAGTTTTCAGGGAGAACAATCTAATATCTGAGCATTAAAACAATCCAGAGTAGTATCCAGAGTAGCCTTTGCACTGTTTATCCATTCATGTGTGAACATTGAGTCACTTTTAGCACACTGTCCAGGATTTAGTCTCGTTCAGTTTTTGATTTGGTTTATTTCTTCCATCATTTGTGTGGCGAGGTCCACTGTAGCTCAGTTGACCATCACTGTACATCGCCGTTGATGTGGGACGTAGTTCTGTACAGCGATAGGTAGTTCTGGGGAGACGACTGGTGCAGGAGTCCAAACTTACTTTGTGTGGGGGGTTTTTCCCCAACACCAGGGACAGGAGCTTTTATGATGCTACGTAAAAACCTCACCATCCATACCTTGAAATAAAGCTGAAATTGATACTCTGACATACAAATAATCTGTAGTATGACTTTAAAGCTAACTATTCTGCTTTCATTGATCTTCCAGTATGAAACTCTTCATAATGTTGGAAAGTTCTGTGTCTTAAATACTCACCGTCACCTACATTGATCTTCATCCTGCTCTGTATTTATTTCCCTTTTTAAACTTCTGTCAAAAATGCTGTGATGTTTGGTTGATTTGTAGTGATTTTTAGTGTTATTACTTGAGTGGGGATGAATTTGCAAGAACATTTTTTTCAGAAGTGACCCAATGAAAATGTGATTAACTTTTGATGCGAATATAAATTTGCTCCGTTCTTGTTTTCTTGTTTTCTACTAATTAAGATACACAGCACCAGATGGAGGTCAATTTGTCAAAGTTTAGTCGTAAATCAGAAGGAAGCTCCTTAACCTGAATCGAATCTGTTTGCGGATGCAGCTGGAGGGGAGTCATCTTCAAGTAGTCAGTAATTAGTCGTTGACATTTTTAATGCAGAGCGTTGCAGAGTGGTGTGGTCATAGACTCAAGGATGCACTTCCTGTGTGACTGGCAGGTGACTGGACGCTAAGAGCTTCAGTGAAGGATCTGCTGCAGAGGTACAGACGAACTGATGGTTCAGTTAGTGAACATGCTGACAAGGCGACGTTGTTTCCCTCGTGCTTTTCGTTTTCCTTCAACGTTTCCACATTTTCATTTTGACATTTTGCCGCTGTGCTTGCCAGCGATGCATTATTGAAAACCCAAACTGAATCGATAAAGTTCCTTTACTTTTTGATATGATTCTTTTGGGACAGTTGAAGTCAAGGTTCTAACTTGCCTGGTCAGTCCAGGCCCTCTGCACATGTGCACACTTTGCTGTGCTGTATGATTTAGTAAGTGTGTGAAAGTGAAGGTTCATGTTCTTGAGCAGAGCACTTGGAGCAGATTCATAGTTTTTCTAGCTGTTAGTGAGGAGGCAGTTACTTTCCCTAACACCAGCTGTATTTGTGATTCTTACTTATATTTATGACTACTGTAAGGACTGTACACAAAGAGATGTTTTCTTTTTTTTCTTCCAAACAATAAGCAGTAGTTTCCATTCTGCACTGCTGCGTCAAAGTATTGTATGTCCAGAGTGAAAATAAATTTCACATTACACATATCTCCTAAACGTTTGACCTGGTATAATATCTACATACATAAAAGCCCATGAAAATAATTCATGAACAGGGAACAGCTGTTACCTGTAGTTTTGAGATCGTATTTTAGCTGCTGAAGTCGTCAGGCCTAGTCCTTAGGTGTAGGTGTCAAAGAAAAAGAATATTTGGGCTTATCTTCAACAACACGCCCGTCACAGCAACCTGCTGCATTTGGATGACAGTGCATGCAAGTCTTTTTGCCTCTTCTTTTTATCGGCACAGTCCCTCTGTGCCCGCTGCTCACTGTCACAAGTCCAAGCGTTATTGTTGAGGCTTCTTGTATCTAGTGACAGAAATCACCAAACGAGACAGAAGTGGATGAAACCAGCTTGACAAAAATTTGGTCCGCAGAACCTTTATTAGAGTCCTTGATAAAACTTTAATACCTGAGAAGCAGGCCTGGCTGTGCAGAGAAGCATTTTGGGTGAACCTTGTAATGTCTGGAGAGAAAGGAGAGCAGACGGCGTTTGCACAGACAGCCCCAGCTGAAGGGAGAGAAAGATGAATGGAAGAAATGAACGGAGGAGAGGAGGAGGTGTGACGCCGGTACTCTGCAGAAACACTGAGTCACTGACAGTTGTAGCTTTAGTTTGCAGGAGGTTAGCGTAACAAAAGCTCAAACTTCACCTCATAAATGCTTCTGTGATGCCTTCCAGATGTGCGGTGAGAAGTTAGCCGCAGGGGGAGCACAACACAACACAGCATTTTAATGACTTTTAATATATGAGCAAAGCGGAGCGGGTGTAAGCTTACGGCTTAGGACTCCAGCCGGCTTGGGAAGAGGTGGAAGGAATGCGTGAGAATTCCCCTTCTCCGTCTGGATCGGATTTATTTAAAGCAGTAATCTGCCACATCCTGATTTGTGTTAAATTTGGCAACATTGGCGGCGCTGAGCGGCCACGACTGTGGTCAGTTTGCTTTGCACCTACTGCACCAAAGTTTACAAAGTGAACGTGTGAAATTAGTGGTGGGATTTTTCGTGATTGATTCAGCCATGTTGTAACTCATTTCATTGCTCACTGCTCAAGCAGCCACAGCTTTAACACTCTGATAAGCTGAGGTTTTAGGATTTGGGGAGAACAAATAATAATAGTAATAACAATAAAATGATCTTATTGCTGATTTCACTTCCCATCTAATTTCTCAATCTTAATTTCTTAATTCTTTATTATTTTTAACTGGTGCTGCAGCAGTGCATATTTTTCATACTTCTCATGTTTATGTGCTTAAAATTTGAGTCTGAAACTAATAAGGAAAAAACGAATGAGGGACAGATGATTATGGGGAACAAAACCAATCATTTTACATCGTACAATCACAGATGAACGCCTGCTAGCTTTGGCTTTTGCCTTTAAAAAGTTGGGACTGTTTCTCCTTGAAAATGTAAAGAAAATTGTTCTTTAACAATTTGAATTCATCAGCTGTAAAATTACATATGTGGCTGTGACAAAAACTGAAATAACCGGCTTCCGCTGCAAACGTGTAAACATGTTCATTTAAACCTGAAGTCGGTTGAGATTGACTAACTTTTATACAGAGCTTCAACTGTTCAAGAGCTTCAGCTGATCTGAAAAAAAAGGAAGGGTAAGGGATTTTTAAATGATGTTATGTCTGTTGATAGATTATTTTAAACAAAACATCAACTGATCTCGGAGCTCCATCCTCCTCCTCCCTCCAAATCAAATCACAGTGGTCTGGTAAGTCTGGACCCCTTATTTTATAAAAGTCAACAAAACCTTTTAAAGCTATGAAAAACAATATTAGCCCCTTTTATACCTCACAGTGGTTTTTGGCCCAGTCTCCGACTCTCACCCGTCTCAACTAGACCGTTCCTCTGCAAGTTTGCAAGATGTGACTGAAACCAGTAATCTACTTTGAGACGAACGCAAAAGAAAGAATGTCTCGTGTTTATTTGCTTTGACCGTTGATGTAAGCTGATGTTTCCGCCCGTGCTTTCAGGGAATGTGTACAGCCACAATAGGCTCCACTGATCGGATGAATTAAAGCCTGCGAGGCAACACTCAGGGCAAATAAACGCAAGTCTATTAGACCTTTATGAGGTCTTGGTTTCTTTCTTGTGGTTTACAGGGGTTAAACTGGGATTTGTTATGCGAGTGGGCTCTGTGGTGTCAGGGATTTGTTGGGCGGAACGTGTGTGTAAAGGGAGTGACATGAGTCCAACAGCTGAAAATAAAACAAAGTGACACATCTGTCTGTCCCGGACAAAAACAACATTTCTCAGTGAGTTCGCTCTCTTGTATATCTACATCAACTATAAAAATGGTGTTCTCGCCACTAAGGGAAATTTCAGGAATAAATATGAATTTATTTTTTAAGAAAATGGAAAAATTAGACAAGTAACTAAAAATAGCCTCATTAAGAACATAGTATTCCAACTAAACAGATGGAAAAATTTAGCGTCCACATCAGCGCACAAAGTGAAAACAGTTGACAAAAAGGTTAATGTCATTAGAAAAAATCATGACTTCATACAAATTTTAAATGCATCATCTCCATATGAAAGTGTAGATCAGTCCTGCTAGGATCTAATGTCATTTAATTTTGTTAGCCATTGTAACAAGCAGATGCCGAGCTGCTCTGTAAAGCTGTTGACTGAAAAGGTGGACTGTGTTTACATGTTTTCCTATGCTTCAGCGCATAACTGCATTTAATCAATTGGGAAATAAGGTGTTTATTTCTTAGATCCAGTGCTTTGATCTGAGACTCCAACACAGCCGCCGGCAGAGTCGAGGGAGGAAGGGCCGAGTTGGGTGTTGTGTTTACAAGTAGTCACGGAAAATTGTGGCCAAGCTTGCTGGCCGGTTCAGGTATCAAATATATGTACAATGTTGATCATTTATGATGTTACGTTGCCTTGAGGACAAAGTATATGTAGCCCCAGAGACCCTGCCTATTATAAATCCTGCCGGTTATAAGATGAAGGTCACATCAGGATGGTGTTTGGAGACTTTTGCATGTAAATAAAACTGTAATTGTCAAGCTTTTGTTTGGAGAGGTAATAAAAGAAGTATTTGGGGAAAAAATTCCCTCAATACTCTGGTAAAAAAAGAAAAAAAATTACAACACAAATGTAAAATATCACTATTTCTGAAGGTTTAATGTGAAATTTTCTGCTTCATGAGTCTAATAGATTTTTTTTTCTATAAAATTATTTCAGATTTCTTCTTTAGCCAGAGTATTTGAACAAAACTAGCCTGAGCAGCCACCTCAGTTCCTTACCTGTTCCATAGAAAGAGTTAGTCTGGTTCTCTTGGATTTGACTTTGATTTCCACCATATGAAGAGAAGAAATTTCCTCTGGGCACCACTGGATTGGCATATGAGCAATCAGCATGAGACAACAAGACTAATATCAACAAAATGCTGTGTTGCAGTGAATTAGTGTTGTCAGTCTCGCAGTGAAAACTTGTTTATTTATGGTGTTATTAGCAATTCCCCAGCTATCTTGGTTGTTTTCGAATAGTGACTTTATAAGTCACTGAATAAAGCCCATTGCCATTGGTTCAGTCTGATCTGTAGCGGTGGAAATAGCTGTGAACGCGAGGTGTGTCCTACAAGGGAGAATTTTTCTGAAATGAATTGATACGGCTGGACAGACTAACTTCAGCATTTATTCCATTTACATTTACTGGCCAATGCAGAATGAGAGTGGCAGTAAATAGTTTCAAATGCTAAATTAAGCATCTGCTCCGGGGTCAGCGGATGAAATGAACTGTTCAGCCCTTGAGCAAGGCATTTGCCACGGACAGCTGCGTTTGCAGGGCAGGAGCAGCCGCTGTGGTTAATGGGTGATGTGAGCGGATGGAAAGGAGGCTGCAGGGCTGCAGACTGAGCGACTCTGTGTAACTAGAGTGTGAAGGGACAGATCCACTTCATTAGCCGGCCTGTGTGTGTAAACACCAACTGCCTACAGGACTGGCCGCAGTCACGGACCGACTGACTGAGTTTAGCCATCAGCAGACAGCCACACGTACATTCTCCCCCACTCCCGCCTCTCCCTCCTCACTTTATGAGCTTCTGTAAGAAAAGTTGTGCGTTTCTTTGAATGAAAGCAGCATCACCGTCAACACTCAAACTTTACAGCTGTGCACATAAGACCATTTCTCTCAGGGGGGTTGTAAAGCGGCAGACACATGCAGAACCACTCTGAGAGAGAAGCCCAGAGTACCAGAGAAAAAGCAGATTTCATGCACCTGCGGCACACATGCTTCGATTTTAAACGTGGCGAGAGCTGTTTATGCCCTGAGCTGTCTGAGAGCGACTGTGTGTCTCTCAGAGTGGAAAGTTAAAAAGTGTTTTGCTGTTGATGTAGTCAATCATACGTTCAGAGGATGCTGCCGCAGAAATATGCAGATTAGCTGAATAAATAACTTGTGTTTCTACTGTCGAAGGCGACTGCTGGAGGTAAATCAAGACTCACAAAGGAGAAGAACAGAGATTTTTGCTGCTTTTCTGTTTTGGGGGTTTTTGAGAGGAGGCATTTTTTTTCTTAGTTTTGTTGAAATTAGGAAAGATTTTGAGTTGCTTTGATATCATTTCATAGTAAAAAAATCTGTACCACATATCAACAATGTCCCCCGTTTCTCCATGTTTTCCTTCTGTTTGCTTTCTTGTTGCCAACCTTCTAATCCCGACAAGAAAACTGTCTCAAATGAACCTTCTTCACTTGTTTAGGAGAAGCACTTTTCCAAATATCTAAATGTTTTAGCAACACTCAAAGATTTCAAAAGGGGATTTACAATTACAAGAATTAGAGCTATATCCAAAACAAAAAACAAAAAAAACTTACGGATGCTCAGAGGCTTAGTTTGCCAGTGCGTGTTTTAATACATTTTCCATGTCTAACTCATGAAGGGACTCATTGAAACGCTCATTAAGAAGCTTTTAGTCCGCACGCTAATGCTATTATCCGCGAGGAAGATCATCAGTCAGCTGTCTGAGACATACCGTCTGGAGGAGCCTCAGTCCAAACCTGCTGATGAAGTTTCTGTGGGAACGCCGTAGGTGGTTTTGTCTATTCGGGTTCAGCTGTAACAAAATCAACGAACCTGGCACGGCCATTTACCAGGCTAAGTCTGCAGGCTTGTTATTGAGTTTGTGTTTGTTTGTTTGTTTGTTTTTTCAGACAGAAATCTCACTAGTTATACGTGTGATTCCACACATTCCCACGTGAAAACTTCTGAGCATCTAACTGGGGGAATATTTTGACATTCTACCCAGCGTCTCAAAACAGGGCTCCCAAAGCTGCCGTGGATTTTATGGCTCAAGGACACCGCAAGGACTTTAGTTCTGCAGTTGCTGTGTGATCTAGTGGATTTCTGTTCCAGTGGTCAGTCCTGTGGGGTGTATTTGTGCTGGGGTCTATGAAGTGCATTTACCAAGTTAACGGAGGCGTGATGCAGCTGCTGGAACCAAGGAAGCCTCCTGAATGGGAAGTGAGAGGTCTTCAAGAGCCAAGAAAAGCACGTCCAGATGCTTTAACCCAGGCCTTGGAGGACAACACCAGCTGCTGTCACTGGAGTTGTCCTGATAACAGTAATTCTTAAAAAAAAAAAAACCTCAGTTCTAATAACATTTGACTGGCATAAAATTGACTGGCTTTACAAGTATCATATTTGTGACTTTAACTTTTTATCACTCGATTGATTTTTGACACCAGTTTTGAATGAAAACTCCTGAAGAATGTTAGTTCTGCCACTTTTTGTTAAAAAAAATCACAGTTATAACACAATAATATTTTAGGCTTCATAAACATCCTTTTCTGTTGTTGCCTTCCCGGGTCTACCTGTGTGTGTCTAAAGAATAAATGGCTTTAACCATGTTCTGGACTGAATTACCCTTTGAATGTGTTTTATAATCATTTCCATTGTTTCAACGAACGGTTCTCTTGGTTGGGCCTTGTTTCATGCCTGTCAGCCAGGTGTAACAATTTATTGAATTTATTGGACTTCTGAAATGATATTTTCACATTTAAACTTATGTGGGTATTTCTTTTAGAAATCCACAGTATGAGGTGATTCCATCTCTTTCATTGAGTGATTATATATTTATCCTGTAGTGGAAGAAAAAGCCATTAACTACGGCACTCTCATTTTTTTGGATATGATTTACACCATTTAATGTGTTTTGGAGCTCCTGAAGGCTTATTGAAGCAGTTTCTTACTTAAAACTGCACAATTTTAGTCAACCTGTGCACTAGAAAGGGCATAGCTGCAGGGGCTCACAAAGCAGGGTTTTAGTTTGATTTTATATTTATTTTAACTGAGTCCTTCCTATATGTGAAATCCATTTAATCTGCTTTTAAGCCATGTTCTCTTATTCATGAATAACTTGTGAAGCATCTACAGGCTTCATGATTCAGTCTTTTCCTTCTCTGAGCAGCATAATGAGAGGAAGAGAAGAGTTGTATAAACAAATTTAAGTTAAAAAAAATCTACTTAAATATGTGCGACTCGCCCGCACAGATAGTAGTGGATGTGCATGACGAGATGTCGCCAAGTACCGTGCGCACGTCCAGACGTTCCACTCGAGATGGTGTGAAACGGACAGAGGGTGGTCAAGCTGGTGAAGGTGGAGGTGGTGCTGAAGCGGTGGGACGTCCACACACACAGCAGAGGATGATCGCGCCTCTCAGTGGGACCCTCAGGGCCTCCTGGTGCTTCGCATTTCTGCCCCCACAGCCTCCGCCCGCCTTCCTCGCTGACAGAGGTGTGTCATCTCACATGCCTTTTCTCATAAACTCCACACCTCTCTTTCCACTGCAGTTTCATAAATCTCTTTTTCTTTTCATTTTCCCACTTGGGAAGAGGCTGATATTTTCTTATCAGCATGAGCAGCGACATTGTACACACAATCTATTTTTTTCTTCTACTCTCATTGCTGTGCTGCGAGTATATGAAACTACACTCTGCTTGTGGTGAGACATCACACTTGAGTCATATTTTCTGCGAGCGTGCAGACGGCGTGGAGTCAATGAAGCGACGCTAATCTCAAGACTAGTCTTTGAGATTGAACGCGCCCTCCATCACGACGCCTCGTGAGACATTTGTGACATATTCTGCTCAGATACTGGCTGCAAATATTCACCTCTTCACCAAAGCAGACACGCAGTTGAATAATTCACCAACTGAGATTTTCCTTCACTGTGACATCTTAAATCATTCACTGGAGACAGCTGGCATCATGATGTAGTCTGAACGCAGCAGAAGGAGAAAGAAAACATTGCCTTTAAAACTGATGTTTGGGGAAACGCCTCAATTCAGTCGAAACCCAGAATGTCCTGGTGGCAAAACACATCAGAGAACCTTTCAGCATGATATCTTTTTGTTGTGGCTTCACGGTCTGGGTGTGTCATCTCACATTCACTCGCAGTTTTAAACAAAACATGGAGGAGCTGCACACCAGAATAGATATGAAGAGCTCAAGGAGTCATCTGTCGAGAAAATTCTTGCAACAGACTGACCAGCGTTGCTCCAACAGCTGTCTATGTGTCCCGACTTTAATATTTGGAACAGAGCAAACCTGACTCTGCATGTCCTCTCTCCTCCTGCAGGTACGACTATGTGGAAGTTTACAACGGCGGTGACGAGCTTTCGCCCATGCTGGGAAAGTTCTGTGGGAAAATCGCTCCGTCTCCGATCATCTCCAGCGGCACCCAGCTCCTCATCAAGTTTGTCTCCGACTATGAGACGCACGGGGCGGGATTCTCCGTCCGCTACGAGGTCTTCAAGACAGGTGTGTGGTTTCAAACGTGTCTCTCAAGCTGCCGAAATCCTAAGCTGGAGCAGAAGCGAGGCTTGAAAGTGATGATTCAGCTGATGAGAAATGGACCATTTTAAATGAAACTGTAGTGAATTCTAGTATCCGGAGCTTCATCCTGTCACCTGTGGATTAATTTCCTGCATAATTAAAATAATTCATGATGCTGGCAGGCTCTTCAAAGGCAGCAGCAGATGAATAACACAGGAAGCCGTAGCTGTGATTTGGGGCTCATCATGTGCAGCACTAATATTAACAAAGGAGTTGAAGCTGGAAAAGTGGCGATACCGCAGACAGGTGAAGAGACAGAAACAGGAACCACCAGATTAGCAGCTCAGGCTGCAAATGAACTCTGGGTTTAGGTGTCTTTAGAGATTTTTACAAATATTTACATTGTAGCAGTGTGGGTATGTTTGACTGTTTTTTTCTTAGAGAGCAGATTGGTGAATCAGTTAAATAGCCTTTTTACACAAAAAGGTTCCTAACAGAGTAAAACAAACCAGAAGTATCAAAGTGCCTCCACAACTACAGCCGGATAAGTTCCCTTATGAATTATTTTTGGTTTGATTATTTTGTTCTTGATATCCTTTTTTTAGGTATCTAAAGTCAGTATCAGCTACTCCCAAACTCCAACAGGACACAGTTGTTAGTGTTGGACTACATCTGTTTTTGTTTTTTAATTGACTGAAACATTCAGGTTTGCAGGGTACCATGACATCACAGACCCAGATCGGAGTTGAATTTTCCAGCCATCCCTTCTTTATCGCTACCCGTTTTCATGTCATGTTGCATATGTTACATGTCACAAGTGGGTGGTATAAAACTTTAGCATTTCAAAAGGGCAATACCTGACAAAGTGAGAGTGGAGACAAGTCTAGAGACTGACTCCGCCCCTTTCAATCAGATCATTAAAGATGCTTGAAAAAGAAGCTTTTGTACTATATCGGTTTGATGTTTAGTTGACAGGAAACTGGGTCAAATTTTTAAAAATAAGGAAAGAAGCTTCAAAGGTTTCCTCAAGTATTTATTTTCATGTGGGAAACACTGGAGCATCCTTTATGAAAGAAAGGACATAATCCCATCCTACAGAACTGCTGCTGCAACTTTTAAAACAACGATTTTCTGTGATTCATGTATATGTATCTAGATTTGATGTGAAACAGGGTAATTTTTTTCCAAAGCCTGTCCATTTTTTCCTAGCATCACTGAAATTTCCAATTAGGTTATAGAAAAGTGCTTTTGAAAAGATGACATAATATAATGCAACTTTCTGACTAGTGCGCCATGACCAGAGTCCATGCTTCGAAATGTTCTGGGTCTGTCTCAGTTTGCTCGTGAAATGAAAAGATTTTTACTGTTTATATTGGCATTATATCTGAGGAAGGTACATATGTTGTCTATTACTTTTGAGTGAACTCAGCTGAAGTATATTTATGTGCTCACAGCAGCAGCAGAGGCTGTACATGAGCAAGAAATCATCAAACACCAAAAAGCTCCTGTAAAAGAAATACATCTAAGATAAACTATAAGAGTATCGGGCTAATCAGCAATGAGTTAAACTGCGTTCACGAATAAATGGGAGTATTTCTACATCTTTGGTATATGCGACTTGGTCTACACCAGACACCGTGTCAGACGGGAGGTGAGTGCTTGTCGGAGCAGTGAGTGCAGACGTGAGTGCAGACGTGTGCATCAGCCTCGCAGCCTCGAGCCTGAACTGCTTAAAGTTAAATGTCATCACACAGACTCAGACTTGCTTCCACGCTGCTAAAGGCTGTCAGTGTTTCTATGTACTGTCACGGCCAAAGGTTTTGGCATGGAGACAAATTCTCTCTAACTTCTTTCATTGCTTCAGTTTTAATGTTTTTTTGAGATTGTTGTGTAAAGCGAACAGCTGAATAACAAAAAAACTCAATTTTAGTTGCATTTTCACTTTCACCCAACATGACTACTAAACATTTCAACAATTCAATGATCAGCACAGGAGTAATTGTTTACATGTCAGCTGAAACCGATCTATTATCCTGATTAAATAATAAGAGAAGACTGACAAAAAGAGGCCAGTCAAGAAGGCATTGTCTTCTGATGACTGAGATCTTTTCCTCCAAGGCATGCAGCCATCATTCGCTTGGATCAAAATGGTCTCATATGCAAGAAAATTGCTGTTAAAAAAAAATCACACCTGGAAGAATTATTTATGGCAGGAATTTCAAATACAGAGGCCCAGCTGCAGTGAAGAAAGCCTCAGAACGCAGACGGGTGTCCAGCAAAAGCCAAAACCATTTCCTTTTGAGAATTCAGCGAAGGGATAATGTCACCACTAGTACAGAGCTGCTCAACAATGGCAGCTGGTGGGTGTGAATCCATCTGTGTGCACGTTGAGGCGAAAAGTTTTGGATAATAGTTCTGTGTCAAGAAGAAGGGCAGCAAAGAAGCCACATCTCTCCGAGAATAGCATCCAGGACACAGTGAAATTCTGCAGGAAATACACCAATTGGACATCTCACAATGTAGGGGCAAAGTTATCTTCTCCTGAAAAAGCTCGCTTTCAGATGTCTGGGAAATCTGGGAAAGTGATTATCTGCAGAAGATGAATGCTACCATGAGTCATGAGTTAAGGGTTTCTTATAAGAAGCAGGTTCACCTTCGGTTCTGCCCCAAGACACAGCCATGAAGAAAGACTGGTATCAGAATATCTTCTAAGAACAATCAGTGCGCAATCCGGTGACTATCCAGGCCTTTCCCAGCATGATGGAGCACCATTCACTAGGAAATGAAATGTCTCAGAGCTCAAGGAAGGAAACTCCCCAGCTCTCAGTCCCATGTAGAAACTGTGTTTCATCCTCAAAAAAAGAAAAAGCGTGATCAACACAGGGATAGATATATAATACTGAAAGTATGGATGAACTGATAGCTAACATGCCAGACTGAAGTGAAGAAGAGTCAACACTCACTACTTAAAGTGTTCTTCAGCATGTTATGGAAAGAATAATGCTAAAGCAAAAAAAAAAAAAAGAAAAAAAAGTATCACTGGAAGGCCAGCATGCAAAAAGATAGGTTTAAAAAGATTAACACATACAGAAGTATTCTTGTTAACAAAAAGATATACTTAAAATATGCAGAGTGCAGTTTTAACAATTTTGTAAACTATAAAGAACTCCAAGCCAACCAAAGCACTCCTCTTTTGTTTGTTTAAACGTTGGACTTTCACCCTGCTGTAACCTCTCTGATAAAACAGGATCTATAAATACGTCTCCGTGTTTTTGACGTCCTCGATTTCTAAACACCCGGAGCTGGACCTCTGAGACATCGACCCTTGTGTTGCAAGCCAGAGGCCCACAACTCACTGGAGGGCCAGCAGGTCCCAGGTGGGGCAGGATGCTTGCAGAATAGACTTACATAAACACTGGCTGCTTAGGAAGGAACCATGAACCCGTGTCCTACATTTGTATTTGCTCATCCCTCCTGAGTCCACTTGAAGAGTTGCCAAAATAGCGAGTCTCCTGTGAGCATTTCAATTTTCCACCAATATACGCTGGGGATAAATCTTTTAAAGAATTTTTAAAAAGACGAAGAGGCATGTATGAGACTTTTCCTTATTTTTTTATTTCTATCCCAGAGAGCATTAACTATTCACATAATCTCCCGATCCAGAAATAACCATCCATCCCCAGGAGGAAATTCTGCTCTTCTGCTCCTGAACGAGCAGCGGAGTGAGGAGGGTTAGAGGTCGAGCTGTCCAGACTCTTCATTTGTCTCAGACGTATAAAAAAAATTACTGCACTTTTAATATGAAAACTTACAATTTCTGCTTTAATTTATCCATGACTGATGGGTGTCTGCGTGTTATTAGAAAGCATGCATAATAAATCTTTAAAAGTAGGTCATCAAATTATCAGCTTTTTTAAAAGATGTAATTCCCTCAGAGATTCAGATTTCTGTTTCAACTTTAATCTCCAATAACATAATTAAACAGGAAACGATACTATACGACTGTTGTTAAGTTGGAAAGACTTTGTCTTTTGCTTTCAGAAAAATGTTGGACTTTTCATTGTTATTACCATAAGATCACGCCTTAATGGGGGCTAATTTTAATGTTGAAAGAGGTTTAGTGGAGTAGTAAAGTTGTTTGGTGTTATGGAGATGGGCAGCATGGATTTGACCTTAAAACCTGGGCCAATAACAGGGACTTACCAACAGCTATAGTCAAAGGAAATACGTTATATTGTGTGGAAGCATCAGGTTTTACACCAGGAACAAGATTTGCAAACAGGTATCAGGTATTATGCAAGGTAAAGTTAAAAAAAAATACACATGTTTAGTGCACATTAGAAAAAAAAAATCTCAAACACAAAGTTAGAAACTGAAGGACTACGGGCTGACTCCAGGGAGTCCCCGCTGTTGACCGGGCGAGTCCTGATGAATTGAAAGCAGGTGTGTGGAGGACTGGCAGGAAGTCCAGCACTGGGCTGAAGGGAAGCTGATGGAGAAAAGTCAAAGTAAAAAACAAAACAAAAGCAAAGACTTACTAACAGACTGGTCTTCATTCAGTTTATCACTAAATCATTTTTTTCTTCTGTCCCCAGGTGTGGTCGTCTATCAGCCTAATTTGTTAGCAGGAGCGTAAAAACATGACAAAACTGAGTTTTAATATGTTCCACTTCAGCCTTTGTGGAAGATGCACCAGCAGAAGAATAGTAAAAGTCATTTAATGTTACAAGAACTTTGTAAGACATTCCTTTTGGACCTCTGTCCTTATGGACAAATTACATCAAATCTGATGGAAAAACAATTTAGCAATAGCTCTGAACCAGCTACCAACGGCACTTTCTAAATGGGATCAAATCAGAAGCCAAAATATTTCATCACAAAAATCTGAATCTGTCCCTGGATGTTTTTTTTTTTAACAATAAAATTCCAGTCTGCTGGTTTACAGAATAAGTGAGTTTGATCCTCTGATGTCGCATCAGAATCTCCAGTTAGGAGTGGGCTGTAGACGTCAGGTTAGTGAGTCTGCTGTGATCGTCATAGAAACGGAGCAGCCGTTTTCCTCTGGTTCTTGTTGGTGATGCCCAGATGTTCTTTGCTACTGTTCAGCTGCAGCACAAATGCTTCGGTATGAGCTGGGAATTTCCATTTCTGTGTGTCTGCGTGATGATTGACCTTTTCCTTTTTTTAACCTTTACATGAAGCAGATCTGTTCTTGTGTCTTTTATGTTTCAGTGTGCATATAATCGTCTCTTTTTCTGATGAAGTGTGTGTATATCTAGTTTCCTGTGTGTGTGGGCAGTGGGCAGGTGTGTGGGACCTCAGGCTCATTTAGCTAATGGGCTGTTTGTCCTTAGAGGCAACAGGGGTGACCTGCAGATGAGATGGATGCTCTGGCATCGGAGCGCAGCTGGGAAACTGGGACACAATCACATGTGTGTGTGTGTTTGTGTGTGATGGCCTCAATATGGGTCCTCCACCTCCTAACAAGTTAAAAACAGCACTTGGACTCACTCAGGTAATTCCCCCTGCCATGGTGCTGCCTTCCCTCTCGCCACATTTAAAATCCATTAAACGCAGAGCATCAAACTGTAACTCGCAGCTAAATAGAGCTGCTGCTCTGGTTACAAACAGGCTTCTGACTCCGTGAGACCTTCAGCTTTGTAAATGGTCCACACTTGTATAGTGTATTTTTAATGTTATTGAGGTTTTACAGAGTGCTTTATGTGTTTTTATACACAGCCATATGCTGTTGAGCCTATCAGAGGAAATATGCACTTAAATGAGGACACTTCAAAATAAGGCGAAGATGGGAATTAAACCACCAGGCCTCTAATGTGAAGATGATACTTTACTGCCAAAGCCACAGTTCATTAGTAAAAATGTCTTTGTGTTTTATGGGTTTGATTTCATGCCATTTTATGACATCTACTTTCCAGAGGTTTGTTCATAAGTCACGTGTACCCTTTTCTATAAATTATTTTATTCCTAAAAGCATTTCTTCTTTTTTTAATAGTATTTCTTGACTCAATGGGGAAAGAAAAAAGATCTCTGCAAACTCAACATTATCAAAAGCTTTGACTCTTGACTTTTGAGTCTGTTTTCATTCAGTATTATAGAAGATAAAAGTCCATCTTTGTTTGACTCGTTTTTGCAGCCAGCCTTTAGCGGCCAGTGGAGGAACTGCAGACAATCTTAGTTCTGCATGAGCCTCCATGAGAAAGTTAGAGGTTGGTCCTCGGTTCATGCAGCAGACACTGAGCCCACAGTGCTCACGATGTGTTCATCTGTGTTTGAGTGTACTTCACAGACTAAGAAGTATGAGTGAATGATTAAAAAGGCGTCAACAAAACAAGAAAACCATTTACTGTGTGGATTTATACAGCAAAGCACGCTCAAAAAGCCCATACTCACTTCATCCACTGTTTCGCCAGCAGAAAACGAGCTCACCACCTAACACTGGCTTATGCTGTATTTAGTCTTCTAACATTTGTTCGGATCTAAAACAGTAAATGTAGGTCGATGAGTTCTAATCAAAGGACAATGAGCTATTCTGTATGCTCAGACAAAAGTCCTTCTCTCCTCAGACTAACTGCAGATGGAGATAACAGAGGACTGTGATAAAAGCTCAGGTCACCAGCACTTAAACCCAGCACGCGTTTGTGGATCTGTGAGGAGCTGAGAGCGTCAAAAATCTCCTCCCTTCTGTAGTATGTTCGTATTTTGGCCTGTACTGTGCTTTATTGCTCCATTTTGAACGCACTCACACGCTCCTGAATGCACTGGGGTAAACGTAAGGCTTGTGTTTTTTGCCAAGAAACACTTCCACCTAGCACAGTCGACCTCCCGACTGACGGATGACTGCTGTCCGAACCACAGCTGCTGATGCCAGAGTCGGTTTCCTCTGACCAGGACCAACTGGGAGATGGCAGAAGTCTGCCAGTTATTACATGTGACAATTTTCCTTTAAGTTCTGCTCGATGTGACATGTGTTTCCACTTGCCCATCCGTACTCCTGTGTATCAGTCTCAGGCTTCTTCCCTGTCCTTCGCGTCTGTCATTGCGACGGGAAAAGCCCACAGCGCCACCACAAAAGGCAGCAGCCCTCATCCAGATGGCATGTTCTGTTTGGTATTAAAGATGGCGCTTGGCAGCGGCGGGTAATGAATGTTTTGCTGTAGCTCTCAGTTGCAGCGCTCCACCCGCTGCTGACCGCAAAGCTCAATTCATTTATAAATGATGGCCGAGCGAGGCCTCTTCATCATCCTGGAGCTATATTTGTCCCAACTCTCTACTTTTCCTGCAGGTTTTTAAACCAGAAACACATGTCTGTTTCTCCCTCCTGTTTTTTTTTTTCTTTCCTGAGGCGACATTAAAACCACAGCTGATTAAAGGCTCGCTGATAAAAAAGGTGAAAGTGACTAGAAGATGGATGGACAGACGATGGAGAGATTAGACTGTCACATGGTGGTTGAAGAAAGCAATGCACGATGTTTTGAACATAATTCACTAAGATGTATGCAGCCTCTAAAAAGGGCAAACACGCATTTGGGCTCATTTGATCCTTTTTGGGATGTTTAAAGTCTGATTAGATCACTTGATTCGCATCAAGTCAAAAAAGTTTAGTTTGAATTTATTTACCTTTAACAGCAAATAGATTAGCTTTGGGTCAAGCGACAAATGACCTATTTCTGGTGAAACGTAAATAAGTTATCTAATACTTTTAGACACTTAAATGAAGCAAAGCTTAGTTGGAGGGATGTTGACCTTGAATGACATCACAGTGGCTCAAATTCAAAGTCAATAAAACTTTGAGCCTGTAAATGAGTCCACAAATGGTGTAGAAGACAGAGTGAGTTGACCTCCAACTGGACGGTTGTGGACCGACCCCCTGCCAAGTCACAAGTGTCTCCGTGAAGGACACTAAATCCCAGGTTGTGCACGTGGCCCCAGCCGTTCCCGTTGTCCGTCCCAGGTGTGGATAAATGAGGGGTGTTGTGTCATCCCAGGCAAACCAATGGCAAATCAATACGCAGAGCGCAGTAACTTACTGCAGCAAGCCCTACAAAAGGGGAAAAAAGTCAAAGTTGCTTTTTGCTTTTACTTTCATTATGTAATTTTAAATCACCTTTAAATGTTTTTCAAGTGTCAGAGAATGTGCATTTGTTGAAAAAAAAAAAAAGATCTTACATGAAGAAGGGGGGAGAGGCGTGAGGGTCATCTGTTCACAGTTACAAAGCTTATGACAGCATATAAAACTCCACCCTCAAAGTTCCCACGGTCTGAAATCACCAGCGGGAATTTCGACTCTGTTTTTATATTTCTAAATAACTGCACAGGGACAACTTTTCAGTCAGCAGAGGCATAATGAGGGATGGGACAACAAAATAAACCATCCGGTCAGAGATGGTTTTGTTGACATCAGCACCAGTGCAGGTCACGAGAGCTATATTTTGTGAAACTGTATAAAGAAAGAGAAAAAAAGTTTATCATCTTTAAATTTAAATTTCAGGACCTGAGCTGTGATTGGACAGTGCCATGTGGTTGCTTTGTCACAGTCCAATCGTTTTAGGACATAAAAACAGAACAAAACATTAGGCTAGAGTCAGACATAGTGTGGGAACTTTGGGTTTTATCAGCAGTTTTCTGTTTTACATTTTTCCACAGATGTTCACAGGCGGTCTTGGATTTCCATTCTCTGCTTAACTTTGCTTTTTTTTTTTTAAGAATACAAATCTTTTCTACACATGCATAAACAGCAGAGCTTGATTTTTACAGCCACGAACTTTGGCATCCTGTGATTTACAAAGTCGAACTCTTACAAACATACAATCACAGTTCTCAGGTCAGCTTCACATTTCAGCTCAGTCCAAAGGGTGCTGGACTGAGGCCCGTCTCCTCCCTCGCCGGCCGTCCTTCCCCATCATTTATCATGTCGTCTTTTTGGTGACACCACCTGTGTCAACAGCACGGGGTCGTCCGGAATGTGTGTGTTTGTGTGTGTGTGTTTGTGTTTCTGTTGATCCGCGTTTACTGGCAGGCTCAGATAACACGCAGGTCACATCTGGCTTGGCCACAACAGAACCCTCTTGCGCCCCAACAGGTTAACTCACAAACGTGCGCAGCATCTGCCTCAGAGGGACGCTTGACCCTCATTCACACTTCGCGTCGCCTCTCGTTTGAGGACATCAGTCACTGTCTCGTAGCGTCGCTCCGCGTCCCTTTACGACGAGCGAGGTGTGAGCTGTCAGCCGGGCCTGACTGATGCGAGTCAACCCAGAGACTTCTCGTGAGCAGCATCGCTGTGTGGATCAAGCTGTCTTCAACTAAAAGGAAAAAAAAAAGTTTCCCAGCTGCTGTGTTTGTACTTTTATCAGGAGGCATTTATGTCACATGTTTTTATTCAGTGTTCACTTTTGTCTGTGCAAGAGACTTATTATATATTACCCAAATCTAGAGCAGCATGTGACGCTTGCGAGGCTTTCTCACGGCCGTGGAAGATCAGTCCCTGGTTTGTGTCGCGTAACAGACAATGATCTTTGGGGAACTGAGAGCAAAGTACCATGGTGTGCAATTGTGCTTGCAGAGATATCAAAGCAGTTTCAGAGTCACTTATAAATTCATCTGAGACAACGGATCTAAGTTCCTCTGCTTCTATGTGATCTTCATGAAGGTGACAACATCTGCTCTTCACTCAAACCTAAGAAACCCCAACAGAACAAATAGTCCAGTACTCCATATCTGTATTTTTTTAATCAGTGGGATCACAGTCTGGTCTGTTTTATCTAAAGAACCATCAGAGCTACGCAACATACGTCTTTGGAAGTGTAACTTCCCATCAGTAAACCCTGGGTGATGGCTGCTTCCCTCTAAGTATGCCCACTTTGGACTTGTGTAGTTTTTAGTCAGTACTCAACAAATTTGACTCGTGAGGAGATAAGGTGGAGCTCAACATGCTTGCACAACTGGATTGTAAAACAATCCTTCAGAAACCTCTGGCTGACATCAAAGAGAGGTGTTTTCCAGTTCTTTGTAGAGTCAAATCTCTGCTGGACGTGTCCTCCATAAAAACAGACCGAGCAAGCTTTGCTTTCAGGTGGACTTTGAATTGGACCAGTTCTTTGGCTGTGACTCGTGATTCTTGACGAGAAACACCAAGAATATGTGTGAAAGGAGAAAATTCAACACCATTGTTAACCCTGTGAGGGAAGTAGATCATTCAGTCAGACGACAAAACAAGACTCAAGCTGCTTGGTCAAAGAATAATAACATCCTTGTTTTTGAATAGATAACAACAGAAGAAGGACCTGAAGGATTCTGTAAACATGGTAACCCCACCAACATCCCACGGCTGGAGCGGCTCCACAGATCAACAAGCAGCTCGTTTCCCAGTCTCCAACATGCACTTACTGTTGCACAAGAGGGTCACACGGTCACGCCAAACACTGAAAACAAAACTCCACATTTTGGCCCCTCACAAATGGACGATTTTGGATCATTTCACCCAGTAATTAAATTACTTTGTTAAATGTTTGTGTCTCATTTGTTTGATTGAGTTTTCCTTATCTAATTTAAGGTCATTACGTGGTTATTTAAGGAGGACTTTGGGCATATTTTCTGCGTCACTGTTTAATTTAGTTTATGTGACTTTTGCATGAGAATGGTCTTCCTTCAAAACAATATGCTCACGGAGTACAGCGTACATGCGACAAACAAAGTAAAGAGGGAAATGTGTCCGAGTAAAGACAATACATTTAAAAAAAACAGTATTGTCTTTGCCATAAGAGAGATTTTATTACCAGTTAAAAGGTTTTGACTCGATGTTTATGTGTCTACAGAAAGGCTGTTGTATTAGCCTGTCTGCGAGTTTATGTGTGTGTGTGCATGTGTGTGTGTGTGTTTTGTCTGGGGCTGTCAATAAATACCAGTTAAATTCCAGTCTAGTTCCCCCCAAGTCACAACACAGACGGCTCCGACGGGACAGACACCACTGAGATGACCAGAACTCTGTCCATGAAACAAAGGCTCTTTCTTTGAAACATCTTAAGAAGTCTGTGATGGTTGCCGGAAGTCAATTAAAAGGGATTTAAGTCAGAACTTATAAATGAAAAGCAGTTTTCCTGCCATGTTTTACCCGAGTATCTGTGATTAAGACTTTGGAAGGCCGTGAGAAGAGGTCAGCGCCGCAAAAGTGTTGTAAGCTGCCAAAGATTTAGACACTCGGAAGAGGTCAAGAAGACATGGTGTTATGTAAATGTGTGTACTTTCAAACTGCTTTTTTGTCACTGTAAAGATGGAAAAGGTCAGAAATCTAAACTCCAACAACTCCTAAAAGGCACAAGACCTGTGTAAAAGGACACTTGAACTCCAAAGTGACCTTCTCATAAAATGATAAAGAATATGTAAATGTAATCTGAGTTTTGTATTCAGTTTCTGAGTGTTTGTAGGAAATATTTTTTGTCTTCCAAGTACGAAAAACATGATTTTGATATTAAAAAACTGAAGTCCGATTCAGAGTTTTGTTAAAACACACTATGAGCTCTGATCGCCCTTCGGTGACCCTCCTGGCGAGAGTAAGTCACCCTGTCCAAACAATCCCTGACGTT
The DNA here is from genome assembly GCA_028564865.1 of Zenarchopterus dispar. Lineage (NCBI taxonomy): Eukaryota > Metazoa > Chordata > Actinopteri > Beloniformes > Zenarchopteridae > Zenarchopterus > Zenarchopterus dispar. The sequence continues at coordinate 35,214 of JAOWBL010007919.1, forward strand.
TTAAAAACTCATCCGTATCATCTGTCCTCACAGGTCCAGAATGTTCCAGGAACTTCACGGCTCCCAGGGGCATCATCAAGACGCCAGGCTTCCCCGAGAAGTATCCCAACAACCTGGAATGTACCTTCATGATCTTCGCCCCCAAGATGTCGGAGATCGTGGTGGAGTTCGACAGCTTTGACATGGAGCCTGACACCACTCCGCCGCCGGGCGCCCTCTGCCGATACGACTGGCTGGAAATCTGGGACGGCTATCCCGCAGGTGAGGAGATGCTTTGACTCAGACAGCTAGACTATGTGAAAGTAGAAGCAGCATTTATGAAACTATACATGTTTGCCAGGTAAATGGGATCTTTTTGACAAGAATATCTGCTCTTGAAAGCATTTCATTAATTTTCCAGCCTTTTTTTTTTTTAAAGAAAACTGTGAGAGCTCCGTAAAGAACTGAAAAAAGAAAAGAGTGCACAAAAGAGAAAAGTGTGTTGTTGTTTTTCCTGAAGGATTATTTTGGCCACTAGTGGTCTTCATTTATAATTAGTGAGGCAGGAAATCAGCCAAAGAGGGAGGGGGTGGCAAACAGCAAAAAGCCACTGACTGGGACCCGACCCGGGCCACCTACTTGGAGGAACCCCCGACCTCTCCATCAGTTGAGCCACCTCCTTCCCCAAAAGCACATGTTTTAAAAAATGGTTTAAAAAATAATTTAGGCTTATCTTTCATTCTTGTTGTGAAACAGACATCTGACAGGGAGACAGGGCATTATTACATGTGGATAAAAATCTGAAGGAGAGAGGGAGATGGACAGCTCCTCCCCAGGTAGAAAGCCAGATGGTGGAGAAGATGAGGAAGAAAGGTGGAGGATGGAGGGTTATGGATATGTAGTTGTGAAGGACAATGAGATTAAAACAAAAAAACCAAAGATGATGTTTTTTGAAGGTCATATCATACCATCAATGTAGCAAAGCTTTAAGTAGATAACAATCATCATCTGCCCAGTTTTTCCTCAGTGTTTGGCTTGAAAACAGTGAGGCAGGCTGATGGTGAAACAGAGACTCCTTCACAGCTTGCTCATTGTCCTTCTATCAACCACATTTGGAAAATCAGCACATGAATAACAGAGATGCAACCTGCTCTACCCTCTGTTCACACTCCTCCTCTCGCCTGGACAGCCTTTCTCAGCCTCCATTGAAGGCTGATTAGTCGTGCAGATAATGGTCAGAGCTCCGTACTTTGGACGGGCCTGTGATGCCCACACTGCTCGCTGCCGTGTCCAAAGCTTTGCCTGATTATTGCCAGGGAGGACGCTGGCATGCCGGGAACTGGCACAGGTACACAGACAATGATGTACACTTTTAATCCCTGCCAGCCAGTGTAACATGCCAGGGCTTTTCCTGTCAAATGATCTGTGTGAGCGTGGGTGTCGGTGTGCATTCAGGTGTGTCTGTAAACAAACATGCATGTGTGTGTGTGTATGCATGTGACGTTTAAGCCGAGTGTTCCCGTGTTTGCCGAGCAAACGCGTGTGTCGGAGCAGATAACTGAGCATCTCTGAGGCGGGGTTTAAACCCTCATGTTGTTCTGCATTCCATCAAACACACACGGTGAAAACACGGACATGAAACACTGCCGTCACAGGGCCCCTCTGTTCCCTCTTTCATCTTCAAACCGAAATGCTTTTCTGATTGGGTTTAGTCAGAATAAGAAACATCTGGGGCTCATTAACTCTTTCACTTATATTCTCTAAAAAGGAATCAATCAATATTTTTTTGGCATTAAAGAGGGCATGTTGCGAAGAAAATTGCTTTTTAGTGTCTGAAAGCACGTTTTGCTGCATCAAGTGACTATCAACTCAAACACTTACCAATTACACAACCTGTCACTTTGTTTGGGCCCAGCCAGTTCCAAAAATATGTCCAATTCTGCCAGATTTTAGATCTTCCGGCTACTTCTGTACCTCTGAAGTGAACAGTGCAAAGGTTAAAAACCTTATCTTGTTTAAGCATGTTTTCAGTACATTTTCTTGCACATTTGTGCATAGGTAAACAGCTGTATAAATATCTTAGGTGAAGATTGTTGACTCCTTTTCTTTCTGCTGATAATGAATTTTGCACATTTGCATGTTTTCTGTTGTTTTCATTCACATCACAGTCTTAATTGGCTTCTATATTTATTCAGTTGTCACATGAAAGCTATTAGACTAGATCAGAGTCAAAAACTCTGGGTTTTCTGGGGGTTTTTTCACACCCCACAACATACGGGCTGATCGTGATGATTAAATTGCCTGTAATTAGTTTTGTTCCCCTTTTTTGTAGTTACAATAGCCTCTCACTTATACGCATATGCAGCCATGTTGCCTGCAGGATTTTTCCTATTTGGGGGCTGATTGTATCAGCCAACAGTTCTGGAGTAAGAACTTTTATTTCACACAACCTCTGATAAGACTGAAATAGTTCAAAATGTAATCCGTCACAGATCGCCGAGTACCTGCTTCAAACTGTAACTGATAAACATAATCCGTCAGATTACTGAGGCTCAACATCCTGCTGCGATCGCTTCTATTTTTTTTTTTTTTTTTTTT
>JAOWBL010007926.1:0-43002 GCA_028564865.1 Zenarchopterus dispar
CCTCTCCCTGGCTCCTCGACTCTTCACGGTTTTGACTCCTCAATCCATTAAATAAGAACTGAACTGTACTTACGATCTGCTTTTGGATTCCTTCCTTTGATCCATAACAATGAGCCCTTCAAACTTGCAGGTTACAGTGATGTCACAAACCCACATCAGAGGAGAATAATTTGGGTTCCCCGTCTTAAAATTCAGCCAATTTTATGTTTAATTGCCTTTGCTGTCCCCCTGAAGTGGGAAGCATGAATGTCTAAAATCAGAATGGGGTTGGGCTTGCATAGCTGATGGCTCATACTTGACAGGATCATACTTTGAAAGACAGGAGGGCACAGTTTACTCTTTCTCCTGGTGAGTGGAGTGCACTTGATGGCATAAAAACTTCATGAGCAGCCTTACATGTATTCAAAAACCTTAACAGTTCAAGTGAACTCAAATTGGACCATTGACATCTCTGGCAAAATGTTTATAGGCGTTTTCTTTGCGTGACGACAATGTTTTTTAATGGGTTTATGCTTGTAATGGATCACCAACTTGTCATCAAGTCAATGACACATTGGTTTGAATCAGGTTTGTCAAAACAGGGAAATATCTTAAACATGTCCTCCAGGACCAGAAGTGGACAACTCTGACACAGAGGGAGGGGCCAAAACATGTCACAGACCCTTCATTAAGACCCTAACCCTCAAGAAATAGCAAAAATATTCAGGCAGAGGATAACAAACCAATGCCAGTCTTGCATTTTCACAAAAATTAGATTGTTTATTGAGGCCATACAGTAACTCACCCTCACGGTGCAGCGTAGCCACTTATAACAGGGTAGCAAGTTATTTTCAGGTTGGCCACTATCGCTCATATTCATGTGACAGTTCCGTTTCAGTCAAGCTTAGTGATAACTCCAGGATTAGCTTCCTGTCACCAGCGTGTTGCCATATCTGGAGGTGCGCTCGTAAAAGCCAGTCACGAGCCCTGCTGGAGTCTGTCGGTGACAAGAGACACAGCAAGTTAACCACTTAAACAAGTCACAGCTCTATTGATAGCGCTGAACTGTCAGGCTCGAGATCGACATGAGAGTAGGTCACAGATGTAAGGCTGTAAAAATCAAGCTAGCCATAAAAGTAGCGGAAGTGACAGAAGGCCCGAGCAGACGATTAAAAAGGTGTTAGATTGATTTGGCTTAGCGGTACCTGTTTCAGCGTACAGAGTATGTGAAACATCCTCAGACAGATATTCTCATGGCTTTTCACTTGGTGTCTCAGTATTTTTAGTACTTGGAGCTTTAAGCGAGGAGATGGTGGAGGAATTGATGGCAAAAAGTCAACAAAAGAACAAGCAATAAAGTAAATGGCTCTCATAAACTTGTGAAGCAAAGTGTTTATTTCCCAAGTGCTTTCAACATTTTTTTTGCTCACAGATTAAAAATCTAATCAATTTTTGGCTCAGATATAAAAACAGCAAGACGCATATGGCTTTTATCTTGTAACCTTAGCAGAGCTCCTTCTTACATGCCAGAACCAACGAGAAGATGGAAGAGAAAATTCATCGACAGTTTCTCAGCCTGCCCACACAACATTTGAGGACATCAAAGACATGTGCATCAAGGAAATCTATAACACAAATAAACTTTTCTCTTTTACGTAGATGTACTCTGAATAAGTATCACAAGGTGAGTGAACTTTATGAGAGTGAAGTTTATGATATGTTACTTGCAGGTGAACTCAGGTCCTCCACATGATTGTTGAACTTCAGCATTACTGCAAACAGAGCCTGGCTTTAATCCTCCAGTACAATGTACTCAACCAGTTTGAATAAAAAACAGTTGCTTGGTTCCTGAATGAAACCCCCCCCCCCTCAAATCCATACAAGTAACATTTGTGTCCAAATACGACCTCTATTCTCAGTAAAGACTGCAGGAACAATATTTGACTTACAATTGGATCAAAAAACATTTAATAAGAAAGCAGCTAACACTCACAATCCTGAAAAACAAAAACCTCATTCAATACTTTAGTTCCTCTCCTCAGAATAATATTGCACAATTGACAGATGACAAGACAGCCTGACTGTTTTTGAAAAGCTGTTTAAAGTAAGAGTGAAAGAAAAAGAAAAAAAAAGTGTGGACGTTTGACTTTTAAATTAGTTCAAAGGAATGAAAATGCTGCTCTAACAAAAATGGTAGCTTTATCCTTTAGAAAGGTGACATTTTCCCAATAATGTGTTTGAAGTTTCTTTCACACCTTTTGAATTTTATTTTTTTAAATTGTACACTAAAACATCTTGCAGCAAAGTCCTAAGGCATCAACTTGATTTAATCTTATACAAATACGCCTTTTAGACAACAGGCCAACCCTGCTAATTTCATTTTAAGGTGGTCTCTCTCAGTTTGTTCAACATGAGCACAAAATGGGAGATATTTGTCATATATGTATGGAGCATATATAATACACGGTGGAGGAATGTGGCATTGTTTTTGTTCTTTGTTATCAGAGTCTTGGACATGTCAGAGATTAGCAATAACACATTCGTTTAAAAGTTCTTGCAGTGTCGTTTTCAAACATCTTTCGATTGGGGGCCAACAGAGGGTTCAACATTTTAAATATGACACTACATGAAAAACAATAATGCAGTGAAAGTAATGTTGCTGCTACTTTTATCTAGGACTCTAATCAACAAAAATGCTCCATCCCTCTGCTCTTTACATTTAAAAAAAATATTGTGTGTTATTTTTAATTAAACAAGTAGTATCATGTATTCAAACTATTTCTGAGCAGCGCTTATGCAGAAAAATTATTAATATTTGATGATTGTATGGCAGTTTGTTTACTTACATTTTTGTCCTGAGGGTTCTCAGACAATGCAGAAAGGATTTAAGGATTCAATGAGTTTTGTCTTACTGCCACACATTTACATAAAATTTGCACTCAGGTCCCAGTCATAGCCTGTATTAACACAATATATTCATCCATTTTCTATACCCGCTTAATCCCATACAGGGTCACGGGGGTCTGCTGGAGCCAATCCCAGCTCATTACAGATGAAAGACAAGGGTTCACCCTGGACAATTAGCCAGTCTATCACAGATTGACTGGTGGTATGTATATACATTAAACAACCATGCACTCTCACATTCATCGTATTAAGAAAATTAAATTAAAAAAACAATGCACTTAAAAAGAGCCATATTCTTAAGAGCAATATAAATATTATATAACAATATAAACATAAAAAAGAATAAATAAGAAGAAACTTGAATTTAGCTTTCCTAAATATGTGTGTGCCATAACAGCTGTAATACAGTTATGATGATCACCAAATCAGAGGAAAAATTGACAAAAAAATATCCAAAAATTCACAAAACAGATTTAATTCAATCTGGAAAGGACATCTTAAAAAAAAAAAAAAAAATCTTCACTTAAACCATCGAAGTTGGGAAAAAAGAAAAAATCAACAATTTGGTTGCAGAAATTAACTATTTTGGGTACCAAAACCAGAATGATCAGACCTCACAAAAATCAGACTGGCCACAATAGATTAGAAAAAAATGACATGATGCTGTACCTCCCCAACACCTCTCCTGCTACCCCTTTGTCTGGACTTTATTGCTTCTTTTTCAAGGCAGCATTTTGCTCTGTAAGTCAAGTACTGCAGCAGAAACAGAATCTATGCCAAAGGGCCTACTTGGGGATCTGTCAGACACACCACTTGGCTTAACAAAATGGTGGTATTTGACGCCTCCATAATGAGAGCAGATTTCAAATGCACAACCACCTGGTCTCTTTGTTGTTTTTGTATCAGACTCGCACACCTTTACAGGGAGAAGAGAAACAAATGATAAATTAATGAGACTTTATTCAGCTGACACCTTTCTGCGAAAATAGGCTCAAGAAGGTGGGGAAACCTGTAGGCCTAGTTGTCTGTAAGCTCACCGTGCACTTTGAAAACAAGTCAAGTTGATTTAGTGCGACTTCATTCCTATTTAAAATGAAACCAAAGTTACTGTGTGACTTTGGTACCTTAAAACCTCAAATCAAAAAAACCTGGGAACAGATTAAAAAAACCCTCTTATGTTTAGTTTAACTTCAATTTTATCATAAATATGATAATCTAAGATAAATCATTATCAGTGCCATCATCTAATGTGTATGTGCAGGTGCCTTTTGCTATCAAGATATTTGAATTAATCTGCTACATTAACCCTTTTCAGGACAAAAAACCAAATGTGGTTACCTTTAATAGACCCCAACACTATAAAAATGAAAAAAAGGTTACAAAACTAAAAAAGGCACTTTAATATTCTCCAATAACCCTTCAGAGGTAACATTTTAAATTTCAAGTATTTTATTGATTTTTCTATAAAGGATTATTCAATATGTGAAACTAAAAGCTTTTACACAGGAAGGACATAGTTAAGGAATATACTGCTCATGAGTTGTTTATGAATTTGTTAATGAGGGTTTATAAAATACAGTGTTTACAAAAGAAAAAAATTGGTTTTTGGGTTAAACATAATGCTATCATTTCCCAGTTAAGGAAATGACATTTAAAAATGAGACTTGGTTCACAAACGCTCATTGCTCCCACTGACGGCAGATAATTTCTAACTTTCATTAAGAAAAAGTAACAAAGAAAATGATTTTTATACACTCAGAATGAAAGTGAATTCCCACTGATACATTTACCCTTATAAGGTCACTTTCTTTATGTTTTACATTAGTAAAGGCAGTTCTTTTTTTAAATGTCTTCATTTATTCACATTATATTAATTTTAAGAAGCATTTGCTGTTAATTGACGATCAGCCTAGCTTTCTAAAGTCCTTTGAAGAACTCTTTTCCTTTGTCATTTATATTGCTTTTATCATAATTTTCTTGCTGTAAATGCCATGCACACCAAGTCATGCCTTCATACTATCATGATAGTATTTAAATTTCGCTCATCATTAGCCATCGCATCTCCATCCACACAAGCACATGTTTACGTTCATGACAAACATGACCAGGCCAGAGTCATGTCATCAGTATTCACTGCATTGATTACAAGGAAAAACTTCTGTCCTTTTTCTTGTCATTCCCCTAGGCCTTAGGGAATCCACTGAAGGTTAATTTATTTAAATCGCAATTCACTCATCTTTATTCCATTAAAGTCCACTAATAAATCTTTGGTTTGTCATATAATCTGTTTTCCACTGCTAAAGTCCTGAGCTTTGGCTTCACTTGCTGAATGCATTTATAGACGATAATGTAGCAGCAGGTAAGTTATGTTAAATACTCTTGATGACATGTGTAACTGTGTGAAGAAATCTGACTTTTGAATGCAGCCAACACCAAACTAAATTTAGTGCAGCACATGGTAGGAAGAAATAAAATCAAAGGGTTAAACCCTGCTACAGCCTTGATACAGGTCTAGTGTCCCAAAGGTCACATCAAATGAAGCTCAAGGTCTGAACACACAGTTTCCCATCTGCCCTCAGTGGTGATTTTCCCCGGTCATACCTCTCTGGTCATGATGGCAACAATTAGTCTGAGCAACAAGACCTTCTCTGGACAAGTGATATGTCATTATTACAGCATGATAATGACTGTTAAAAGCTCAGCTGTTGGTTTAATAGTGAGTGAAGTAATTTGGAGTCTGTTGAAGAGAATGTCATCTGGATGCCAATATATTCACTGTGTTGGGCTTTTTTTTAAATGTGACACTGAGAAGCAGAACAGTAATGAGCAGGAGGCGTGCTCTGAATGATGTCAACACTGGAAAAGAAGGCCAATGTGCAGATGAAGAGTATTTTTCAGTTTTAAGAGGTGAAATAAACATCATTAGGAGGTTGGACAAACACATTGTGAAAGATTTATGAAGTAAGCCTTTAGCTGAGACAAAACTCTGAAAACTGTGGTGGGTGTCGTTGTTGTTGCACCTTAAATGCCAGTTCAGTCCAGTTTATATATACAGAGCTAATTTACATAAAAAAGTAATCTTCCACAAAAAGTAAACAGGTTCTGTATATTTCAAATAAAAACTGTCCAAATATATTCCAATTAAATCAATCCATCCATTAACATCCACTTGTCTGAGGGGATCAGCCTCAGCAGAGATACTCAGGCCAACTTCTTCTTAGCCACCTCCTCCATCTCTTCTGGGAGGAACAGGAGGCATTCCCAGGTCACCAGAGACATAAAATATTGCCAAAAAAAATCCCTTTATCTTCCTTTGGGGCTCCTCTCAGTTGGGTATACTGGAAACACCTCCCAAGCAATATGACCAGGAGTCATCCTAACCAGATGCTCAAACTGGTTCAACTGGCTCCTATCAATGTGGTAAAACAATGACTCTAATAAAGTCAAATCAAACTTTATTTCTATAGCACTTTTTCGACAATGAAATGCAGCACAAAGTGCTTAAGAGGAAAAACAAAATCAATCCCACCCATCCACCCGCCCCCCTTCCCAACCAACCCTAATCTCTGTCAATGATAAAACACAAAGATTAAAAGAAAAAAAAATAGAAAACATTGCTGGGCAAAGAAAAACTGGTGAGGGAACACAATCACACTATCACAGGGAGCCATCTGCTTTGGGAGGGGGCTGCTACACCTGGGGGCCAGACTGCATTGTAGGGAGCCGCAACCCACCTCCAGGCAGGATAGAATGCCAAACACCATCTCTGCTGGATGGATGTATGGACCTCAACACAACCCAGGGACAAGCAGATCTCAGGCCATTGCTATAGCAACCGGAGTAAAAAAGCCCTTCTAATGCAGAGGAGTATAACATAATGATAATATATCATAATAAAAATGGACAAATAAATAAGATATCTGCAAAAAATAACAGTAAAATTTGTTAAAGAAACACGGCTAACCAGAGCTCACACAGGGCACATTCTGGAAATATTTGCTTTTTAAAACTGGTAAACTATTTCTTTTTTTTTTTTACATCAGCTTCATAAACTACAGTGAGAATATGATGATCATAAGAGAAATATAGTACATTTGAGATGCTTCATGACAAAACAGCAAAAATGATAATTTTTTCAATATGTTTGAAAACGTTTTTGACATGCCTCATTTGGTAAAAGTAGCAACAAAAGAGGGAAAAAAAAGGCAATGAGGTAACACACATGTATGTGGAGACAAGTAAATTTAAACCAGCTGCCTTCGCAAATGTTTTATGTGAGAAAAAAAAAGACATTCAACTGTTTACCCGGCCTGGGGGATAAACACACTGTTTTTAATAAAATCATAACTTTTTGTTTGTGTTTACGAAAACTCCACAGGGCAGACTTATTGACACCTGTGGGTTTGCTACCACCCACACACTCACCCTCTTTTCACCAAAGAGAAAAGATAAAGGAGGACAAGAGCTTAAGAGCTGAGGGACATTTTATGCTGCAGGTCCACTTTCAGTCAAAAACCAGTGTTTTCATAGTGTAAATGAGTAACCCAGACGGTGAAGCTGGTCACAGAAACCACACGTGCAGCAGTCTTAGACAAGCTGTGATTGGTCAGTACCAGGACAGCAATGACATGAGTTTGAAAGTGACTTCATGTTTTCTTGATTTATTTCTTTTATGACAATTTTTTGCTCCATCAGTGCTTCTTTACTTTGTTTAGGAACAATGAAGTTTGACTTTGTAGCTACTAAATACAGCATATTTTTACAGCATAATCCACCTGGTCTTTCATTTACATGTTACTCCTTATGTGGAGTAATGCTTGAATGGGATCATTGACAGTATAATGGCTTAGATTGCTGATTCTAAGATGTTTGACATAATGGAGGTCCTAATTGTAAACACATTTGCCTGTCAATACGGATGTATGATATCAAAAATTTAAACAGATACCAATGACTGATAACAGACTCCTTCTACATGACATAAATATAATAACAAATAAGTAAAAATGCACATTTGATATTATATTTTATGTATTTAATATCTTAATATAATCTGTAGTTTGTGAATGCAGGAGAATTTAAAAATGGAAAAACTGAAAAGTGATGAAAAACTAATATTTTACTAGCTCTTGTCAGACTAGAGCCAGTTCTGGCTCTCCAAATGTTTTTTTTTTTCTTTTTTTTTCTTTTTTGTGTGTGTGTGTGTGTGTGAGAGAGAAAGAGAGTAAGGCACCACAATACTTCATCAACACACATTTTTTGAATACACTTGGGATTCATATCAAAACAGTCGAACAAAATCAACAGTGAATTTGTATGCACTCAGTATATCACACTTCACAAACCTGAAACCTAAAACCCAAACACACACACACACACACACACACAAGCAAAAGACACATCAGCCAAAGCCAGTCATAATCCAAACAATTTACATTTGTATTCAGTAAATCAAATGCACTAATATGTTAAATCATACAAATAAAAACAAACAAAAAAAATGAAAAAAGGTGCGTCCTGAAGGGAAAGAAGATTATTATAATTGCTCTGTGTGTGAATAACAAAATTTAACTATTTTATGCATTGGAGATATACCTAATTAAGCTTTAATGTGTGAGGATGAAATTTCTAAATTTTAAAAACAAACACAAAATTAAACTGCATTCTCAACAGATGTGGTTTACAGAATTATTACTAATGATTTTACTTTACTATTAGCCATAGCATTGCTAGCCACTGCTTTATGTGACTGTCATATGCCTTCGCCTTGACCTTTCAGGTGAGATATAACACAGGTTGCAGTAAAACCTGTCGTCTTCTTTCCTCATCTTCGAATCCTTGCTGAAGAATTCTTTACAAACATTGTTTGTTTGTCAGCTGCTATCGAGAAAAATAACCAGACTGGTGTGTTAGCTCTAGTGTTGTGCTGTTAGCTTTTGTAGTCAGGCAGACACTGGTCCATGCTGGGGTCCTGTCAGGTAGGTGCAGCAGAAGATGCTGTCTGTTCTAAAAGTTGTTACCCACCGGAAGCAATTTCATTGTTTTCACTAATTTATCAGACGTATTTATCGTATTGAATGAATACAAAATTAAATTTTCCTCCCATATCAACCAATAATTTGTCATCAAATGTGTTTCATAGCTGCACCACATGACTTTACTTTCATTGGCTCACACTACCCTTGAATTACCAGTCAGTACCACCACCCTGCAGTGCATCACCTCCATCTTGGCTGTTGTTTATATTTGTTTTTCCAGAAGGAACAATCTCTGTGGCGTTTCTCCTATTCTGGATTCTCTATGGCATTTCTTTAATCAGACAAGCAGACAAGAAGCAGAATGAGCTTAACATCCCCCCTAAATATGTGTCATGATGACGTATGATGGGATCTGAATCAGGATGAATTATAACTCCTGAGCATTAACTCAGGGGAGAGCTTTAGTCCTGAAAGCCTTTTTCTAAAGAATAGAGATTTCTTCTATCTATCCCCGTTTGCAGATAGTGAATAAGCTTGGGGAGAATAGTAGCCAGATGGCTGTTTGTCATTCACTTTGAGTTGTTGTTTTTAAGCCTCTAGCTCTGCAAACCCAACAGGAATGCAATGACATTTTCAGTTGTTGGAATTTTGCACAAGAACTTTGTTTTTATAACAACTTATCATGACACAGAACTAGAAGTAACATGAGAAAATGAATCACTAGTTAATCATGATGAAGAAAAGATCATTTAAATCACACGCAACAGTTATTTTCTTTCTGTGGATGAGTCCACACACGAATGCTTCATAGGCCTCTGACTCCAAAATAAAGTCTTGAATTATCGCAGTTTGAACCAAACTGTGCCTAGAGCTAGTGATACTTTTAAACTGCATGTTAAGTCTACGATGTACATAGTTTTCAACATGTCCAATTTCTTCTGAGGAAGTAGCCGTATTTATGTTGTCTGCAGTATCAACTTTTTGGGGCCTGACCTCAGCAGATAATGGCTCCCCTTCCTAACAAAGTCCAGTTTCACACTGCTTGTACAATTTGTTCCCTTTTCAAAAAAGTAGTGTTGTGTGTACATGCGTGAGTGGATTCAAACACACAGATGGAAGCTGCACACAAGATGGAAGCTGCACAAAACGTAAACGAAAAGGCTTTCTTTGTGTGTGGAGGAAAAATGTTAAAAGTTTCAGTCCAAAGGTGAAAGTAAACTTTCAGGCACAATGCCTTCAAGAACATTTTGTTCCCTGTCAGGACCAGTGTGTTGTCCATTTTAACTCTTTTACAAACTGTGGTGGTCAGTAGAATAAGTGTTATATTTTGCTCTCCTTTATGTTGTTAAAATGTCAACATGTCTTCAACTGCCTTTTCCTTTTTTTTTTTTTTTTTGGAGTGTACAAACATAGAAAGTGCAACTCAGAGCTGACGTGTGACCACTTAAGAGGAACCCCATCACGGTTTGTATTCGGTGTGGAGAACCTAAAGAAGAAACATTTTACATTTCTTTACCCATTGAACAGATCAAATTAAAGAGCCAATTTGATGCCTGATTTCTGGAATCGCTATCTGACACAATGTTTACACAGCAGTCCCCCTCAGCAGAAGGCTGATAATTATTCCCTTCAGTGTTTAATAAAGTATTTTGAATTAAATTGAAGTGAATTTGGCTCCCACCAAATACTTCAAGGCCAACCCAGACCCCCATAACCAACTGTATCTTTAACAAAAGAGTGATTAGCTTTGGAATCACAGCTCAGATGTCAAATTCCACAAAAATGCTAAGTTGCTAAAATGACGACGGCTAGACGTTAACGCCATTGTAATGCAGCTGTTACTCAAAATAATAAAAAAGGAGGTTTATAGGGATTGGGGTACATAAAAATAATCCACTGCACAGTTGTTCTGGATATCAACCTTGGCTGTGGGGATCAGAACTGCTTTTTGTACCAGGGTGTTGATATATTTATTTCTGCTCCAATACGGGCATTTTATCATGGAAATCAGCCAATCCCTAGTGGTTTCAATTTCTGTGTTGCTGTTAGACTAACAAGAGGGATCTAGCCTCCCTGTCTGTAGTCAGATTAAAGATCTAGATAATAGGAAGCAGTTTACAATCTTTCATTAAAGGTACTACATTCAATCCATAACACTCAGGTAAATTACTGGCTACTTTGAGATGGATACAATCTCATGGTTTTCAATTTTCAGCCTTTTTTTATTTGGAGATAAAAATTACATGTCTTCAATATTTACCATTTTATCCACTTCTTTCTTTATTTAGTTGTTTCTCTCTGAAATATTACTTTGGTGGATGAGATGCCCATCTGTGTAGTAAAAATAGCTATAAAAAGGTGCAGAAGGCTCATTTATGAAAGAGACCTTTGTGACAACAGTTTCAATCCTAGAAATACAGCACAAGATGATTCCCCACAACAATTAGAGCAAAACATTATTTCATATTAAATTTTCTTTTTTATTACTTAGTGTCAGGAGGAAAAGTTTGGTCTAGCATCATCTATGCAGTGACTTTTCTCTAACCCATGAACAGCTGGCTGGAAGTAAGTCTGTTTTGTGTATTGTGGATTTAGAGCGAGAGAGAAAAAAGTTTGTGAATGTGTGCGATGATGTGTGCGTGCAAGTTGCTCAGATTAAAGCCTGCCAGAAAGCCTTAAAATCAAAGCCTTTATGCACACACAAATCTGATCTGTCACTAGAAAAAACACAGTTTTGTCTCCTCCATCTTCAAGATGAAGGGCAGAGCCATTCAGCTGTTATTTTTCCCTTCATTGTTGTCAAGTTGTGAATACTTTGATTATGTAGTTGACATCAGTATATTGACAGCCCCTGTTGCCTTTGAGATAATCTTATGAATATTAATGTCTTTCATTTAAATCAATGTGTTTACTGTAAAACTACCCTCAGTTTGCATTGTTTTTTAAACACCACTGGGCTCGGAGCAAAACCACGACCTAAATAGAAACAACGGTATTGCAATCAATTGTGTTTTTGCTGGATTTAATACAAATCAGGAAGAAGAATGTGTTCAATGCTCCTTGAATCAGTGACTTTATTTGTTTGTGCAACATTTTATATTATACTGATGTCTGAGTCAAATATTGTTGATGGGCCACATGCTGGTTTATAAGTAGTGTAAAGTGTAAAGCAAAACATATAAAAAGAGTAATAAACAAATTAATGAATTTGACTTCGTGGGGACATGGGCAAACAAATAGTATTAAAAGAAATTTCAAAGGCAAATGTGAAAATAAATGAAGAGAAACTAACTCATGCACTATTACAATTTTTTATGATTTATAAAAATGTAGTCTTGTTTTAGTAATTAGGTGTAACAGTTACTTGCAGTTCTTAATATTACCTTAAGTTCTCTCTTATTGCACTTATATATCACCTTGAAACTGTTCACTCAAACATTTTTTAAAGATATTATATATTATATTGTTTTCTTTTAAGCTTGACATGTTTTTTTAAAAAATGATGGTGTTGTGGTAAATATTTTCTGATCATGCATAATAAATGCTAGTTGGTGCTCCAAAAGATGTTCCTAATTTTGTATAATTTCTTCAGACCCATTTTTAAGACCTAGTTCAACCTTTTGTAAGTATCTGTGACAGTCCTCCCCTAGCCCCCGAGCCCGTGCCCCGCTCCAAAAAATTATATAAACCACAGATTATTATGAAGAATGAAAGAAAATTAGAAGTGCTAAGAGGGTTTAGTAACTTTTGAAGGCACTGATTTTGCAGTTTTTCAGAAGGTGGTTTGAGTGTTGATTTCTACTACCCCAGTTTCAGATATCACTTCAGCGTGATCATGTCAAGGTCATGTTGATGCACAAAAACAGCTCTTCAATTTAAAAATTCAGGAATTTAGAGATTATAATATTTTTTTTACTGCCAGATTCTTTTTATTTTTATCTTCAACCTGCTTATCCAATATATTTATTTTCCTCTTCTGGACTTAATGAGGAAAGTTTTCTCTAGTTTCCTCTGACAGTCTAAGAACTTGTGTGCCAAGTTAATTTGTTATTTTAAATTGCCCATAGGAGCGAGTGTGGTTGTTCATCTATATGTGGCCCTGCGATGGGTGGTTGACTGCCTAGGATTTACTGTTGCCTGTCACCGAAAGAGAGCTGGGATCGGCTCCAGCAGATCCCTTTGATTCAAATAAGAATAAGTGGGTATAGATGATGGATGAGTGAAATAATGAAGTATTATTGAACTGAACTGAATGCACACCAGCTATTACTTCTAGTATTTCATGGTGTAGAAAGACTTGTTTACATTATGTTAGTTTTTGAGGGATGAAGGAACACTCAGCTCCAGTTTCTTGGGTAATTATTGTAGCCTTGTGCTGTTATATTAGATATATGTTGTTCCACAGGATGTTGTGCACATGTAGGTGACACATATTGAACACAGCATTAGCCGAGAGGATAATAATAGCTTCAGCAGCGGATTAATTCACCAGAGCATTGTTCCATCAGACAAATGACATTGGTCTACTAATGACAGGAGTCATAGCAAACACTGGAAAACACAAATCATCTGTAATTATTGTTCTGTTTCCATGAGTTACTGTTGCTTGCTAATTTGAAGTCACTCCCTGTAGGACCGATGGCCTAATGATGGACATCTTCTGTAGCCGAAGCAGTGGATTTACTGGTGTAAAGGATCGGATTCTGTTCGGCCCTCAGTTTTAGTCGGGTCCTCTGGCTTTCTGAGGACGACTGAATGAGTCCTGACTCATTAACAGCTCAGTGAATTTAGTCTTGTTAAGGACTCTAATGGATAGACCTATCTCATATATCATTTTATGTGGCACCTCATTAGATACACATACTGTTGGACAAGGACAAGAGGCTTGGGTACCTGGTGAAAAAGACATGAGCACACACACACACACACACACACACACACACACACACACACACACACACACACACACACACACACACACACACACTCAATTTACTTGAATTTCACACACAATGTCATTCATAAAGACAATGTAACACCCCAGACTGATGTGGTCAGAGTGTATTTCTAATCTAATAAGCTATTCACAGTGAAGCGGAAAGACATTTAAATGAGTCAATTCAGAGGGTTGACCAGCTTAATGGTTTTGTTATGCCTTCACTATAAGCTAATCACCAGTGTGCAGCAGCGTTAAACAAGTGTTACAAGTAACATATATTCCCTAGATAAATTCTCTCATACTATTTCCCATACCTGAAACAATATTAGACCCCCCAGTTCCCTTTGCATTACAATTTTAGATGTTTGATTACTAGATTAAAGATGTAAAACAAAATATAAATAAAAATAGGAACGATGCCTCTAGTTTCAGGTCTAAACAGCACTGGAATTAGATCATCCACAGAATCCTTTACTAGATATACAAACGCCAGCCATCTAACTTCTGGATTGAACCCCCATGGGGAAATAGGATTCATTTCAACTGCCCACTGAAGGCTGGCCCCAAAAGCAAGTATTTACAGCCTGGTTCAGAAAGCCATTTTGCTCTCAATTGTTTGTTTTCACACCCATGTCAACTCTGATGGGGGCCATTATCACTGGAATATGCAGCAGCCATTCATACCATTATCACTTCCACATCTGTACTCGTCATGCCACCAAGCTTACCAAAGCCAGCAGCAGTTTCTATGAACCCAGCATTGGCTAATTGCAGCAGTAATTTTTGTATATGCCATAGAAACAACATGGGAAAGAGGATATTCTGCTGTAAACATCTGCTGGCAGCTATGTAGCTATTTTGGCAGGGATTGGCTGAAGGCGCTGGTAGCCACAGTTAACTTTGATTGGCATATTGTGGTTGTCTTCTCATCGGCTTCTAAGGCAACAGGGACGAGAAAAAATAAGCTTCAAAACCGCTCTTCAGAAACCTTCTATGGAGAACGAAACAAAAATAGTTGAATTCTATCACCTACCTCTTCTACAACAGCTCTTGAGTGATGTTTTGTTTTTCATTTCATTGTTTTTACATTTGTTTCTCATTTTAATAAACTAAGCTAGCAGCTGCAGGCCAACAGGTTAGTGGGTGTTAATCTCTTTTCTGCTGTGTGTGTGCAGTGGGAGAGAAAGGTGAAGAAAGGTGCACCTGTAAAAAAAAGAGACATGATTGGTGTGTGTTGTGTTTTTACTTTATATTTATGTTAGTTAATTTTTCTTAAAATATATTTACTTGATGTGGTATCTCAAAGTGACATCATATATATACAGTCCAGTGCAGTGAGAGATGCACACACCTTTATGTCAGAGAAATGAAACAGCAACTCAACAAACACACTGCACAACTCAGGATAGCCAGCTCATCAGGTCAAGACTCAGCAGTGGACCTGCATCTTCAGAATGAGGAACACTGTTTTGAGGACAATTTTGGACAAATAAGACTTATGGTTTGAAAGAGTAAACGAAGCCATCTATGCCAAATAAAAACAATATTAAATAAAGTAGGAAGACCCAGATTCAACCCATGAAACACCTACAATGCAACCTTGAATCTTCTACCCAGATGGTCTCACAACCATTTGGACCTTCAATTGTATGAGTGAAACCAGGTGAAGAACTGACAGTGGACAAAAGACAATAACTACCAACAGAAGTGGAGTGAGGGTCAGTGACGTATACAGTTTTACAACTTATAAACTTGAAGCTCCACACTGGTCTGTTTGAACTGAGAATGCCACAGTGAAACATCGTCAAGAACAAAAGAAAAGGAAGTCTGGTACCCTTGTTTCAAGCCATTGATCATTGAACCTCATGTTAAAATCCCTCTCAGTCCACGAAACGTTTTGTACTTCTGCATTTGTATTGACCTGGAAGGCCAGTTGTTGCCCCGTGGCTAGTAGCCTCTACTGAGAAAAATGTCACCTCCTCACAAAAAAGGCCTCCGGCAGGATTCTTATCACTAACTGCTGGCATTACATTCAAGTAATATAAATTAAATGAGATGAATACTCACAGCTGTGTATGTTTGTACTGAAACTTCCCATCACCACTATTTATCATTATACTTTAGAGAAATAAGAACATATTCTCTATTACTGAAGTTGTTATGGATGCAAATGAATGCAACAGTATTTAATAATTGAAAGTTAAAAAAAGGGAATGCTAAAGGATTTGATTATTCATGTATATCTATTCTTTCAGTGTGTTGTTTGAAACAATGCGTAACAAAGACTGCCGTGGGGCTTTGTGTAAACTGTTTGAAATGTACTTCTTTTTGGTATCAGCATTTAATACCCAACCACATTCCCTATTTTTCTAATGTGCATTAAAAAAATGGTCATGAGCTGTGGGTACTGACAGAAAGAGCAATATTGCAGATACAAGTGGCGGAAATGAGTTTCCTCCATAGAGTGTCCGGACTCTTGCTTAGAGATAGGGTGAGAAGCTCGGTCATCAGGGAAGGGCTCAGAGTAGAGCCGCTGCTCCTCCACATCGAGAGGAGCCAGATGAGGTGGCTCAGGCATCAGGTGAGGATGCCTCCTGGATGCCTCTCTGGTGGGGTTTTCTGGGCATGTCCAACAGGGAGGAGACCCCGGGGAAGACCCAGAACACATTTGACGGACTATGTCTCTCAGATGGCCCACGAATGCCTTGGGATCCCCCCAAATGAGCTGGACGAAGTGACTGGGGAGAGGGAGGTCTGGGCCTACCCGCTTAGGCTACTGCCCCCGCGACCCGACCACAGATATGCAGAAAAAGACAGATGGATGGCAATAAAAAAACATATGAACATAGATTAAAAAAAAAATACTGGTTTGTTCAAAGGCCATGTCTTTACACAGTACACAGCTCCATGGCTTGCAAATATGATGTGTTGTTGATTATCTTAATAAATCAACATCTGTCTTATTGCAGCAGCAGTATAAAAGCACTCTCTCTGGGACCGTGCTTTTAATTCAAAACTTTGCTGGACAGAAATCTAGGAGAAGTGTTTTTACTAAAACTGCTTGACGCCTCTTTGAGCTTGTTTCCATGGCAGCATTAAGCTAAAGTACATTAGTGATGCTTTTATATTTAAACCACATCATTATGAGGTCTTAGTCCTTAGCACTGGCCAGCTTAGGAAAACAGACAAAAAATAAAATAAAGTCATACTTTCTAAAGAAAACTAAAGCACGTCTACAAATACAGTTGTTAACACAATGCAGTGTGAGAAGCAGTAACCTCTGTTAAACTTGCTGTAAGAAGTGTGTAAAGAATGCTGTAGTGGAAAACAACTTTGGTCTATTCAAATTTCTACAAATATTATGCAGTTGTGCTTAAAAATCATCAGACTAGACATTTTAGAGTCTGCAATCAATAAGGAGAAGAATCAGTTTAGAAGTTGAAAAACATCTTATTTGACTGAATTTATCCTATAGCATATAATTCCAGAAAGACCAAGAGATGGCAAAAAAAATATTATGTCTTTAAAAAGGCAGACTCAAGCATGGATCTCATGGTCTTATACTCTCAGAAATCCAGTTGAGGAGGCAGTGCTCGCAAGCGCTCTGCTTTTGAAATATCTCTGGTGAGACCTGAGGACAAAGCAAAACTTCTGTAAACTGGATCATGGCACTACTGCAAACCCGACCAAGGCACTTCAACTCCCTGACAGACTGAGGCGTAACAGACTGGGTCCCACCAGGTATGGAAGTGCAGACCTCCTCATGAGCTGTGCTGTTGTGGATTACATCCACTCTTGTCAGTAAGATCCTACCAGAAGACCCAGATTGCCTTTCACAAGCAACCTGGAATCCACCATTCTCCTCAAAACACTTGATGTGATACACTGTGTCAATGGACACATTGGAAACTGAACTCTCAGGAAGTCAGACAAGAATAGCAGAAAATTCAGATAATTTTCAAGATATTCAAGCTGGCTCCAAACTGTATATAAATATTACATAATGGATATATATTGCAGGTTAACAAATCAGAAGGTCCCAGAAGAGATCTCAGTCAAACAGAGGTGAATTTTAGAAGTCAAGAAGCAAATTTTGTTATACAGCATCTATCCTTTTTATAAGTATATTAAGTAAAAGGACAAGACTTATACCTTTAAACTAGAAGATTACTGCATGAGTCTCAAATGATTTTGAAACTTATGGTAAAACCAAAATTTCTTAAATCCAAACTGGTAAGTGCCCAACCTTTGAAAAACCTGAAGCATTTTTGCTTTGGATAGAGCAAAAACCCAGGAAAGCTAGATCCCCCATAGCACCCAGGGGTAGGAGAATGTATTATTGTTATCATCATCATTATTATTTTTCTTATAATTTTATACATTTCAACACACATTTAATTTATTTTAATACATGGTTTTATTTTCAACATATTAGTAATTCTAAATATTGACTAACAGACATTTATTGACCTGGATACTGACAACATGGTTGAAAAGGAATTGGACTAAACTGGATCAAAACAAATTGGGACACCTTTTAATATAATTTAAACTGAACAGCAGTTAAGTGAATTGCAATGAACTTGATTGCTTTCTGAGTAAAGGGCTTTTGTTAGAAATTATTTTCCTAATTTGGAAAGATAATTTTGTAAGTCTATGGAAACAAAATTACAAAGTGTGTGTAGTGGAAGCCAAAGACACCTGATGTTGTTGTTTATACATTTTTCCATTTGTAATTATATTCTGAAAAGTGATGAATTAACTGTGATTGCACATTAAAGTAATTTAGTGTTCATTATATTCAGAACCTGTTGCAGATTTCATAGTTCGATGTGAGCAAAATAATTTAAAACACAGAGTACCATGTGTAACATTTTCAGGATTTTATTTCTTACTAAATTTTAGAGATGTAACTATTTCTGATTAGCTTAATGTGAACATTAGTTTGTCTGTCTGTATATCCAGCACACAAGTCTTTTATTGAAACATGACTAAAGATAAAAATCAGAATTTTATGTCTTGATAACACAAGGAGACCATTTTTTGATGCTGAGCTCAAAATGACATTTTCAGTAATGACTTCCTTCCTCTGTGCAAAATCAAAGATGACTGAGCTGAAATCAGGCGTTAAACCACAATTTTCATTTAATAGCTTTTAACCCCAATTAACTCCATTCAAAGTACTGCCGTCATTAGTTAATGCCAAAATTGCATGGACATTAAGCTAAAATAACACATCTACTACTAAACATTTATTAAAGGTCTCATTTAATAGTTTCTCGTGCTGGCTTTTCCAGTGTTTCAAGCTTCTGCATTTTTTTAAAAATTAAACACTGCAAGGCCTGATTTAGCTGATCCAATCCAACTACTTTATCACCACTTTAAATCATAACAATCAAATATAAAAAAGGCATGCAGTGAGCTGACAAACATTACACAAACAAAAGCCTTCAAGTACAAACAAGGGAAAATCAAGAAGACTTTAATTGGCTGAGCACATGAATGGTTAAACCCGTTTCTTTACATCAAACAGATTTACTGAATTTAAACTGAATTTATGCATTTTGCAGATTTAGTAAATTTAATGATTAAAACCATCCCTTTTTGAATTACGTTGTTACAAAAGATGTTCAAATAGAGCTCTTTGTTGAGCATTATAAATCACAGGTGCTTTAAAAGGGGCATTCTGGATTTAAAATAAGTCTAGGTTTGTGATTAGATAGTGAAGAGTGTAAATTCTCATTAGGGACCAAATTTACATGAATGAGTTACATGAAGAGTCCTGAGTGAGAGCACAATATGTGTTTGGAGCAAAATCCGTTTTGAAATTTGGGCCAATGGCACTACATCATACTAAGTAGATGAAAAAGATTAAAAAATGTCATTCAATTTAAATGATAGTGTCGATATGGTCTCTACAGACAAATGAAGGTCATTTTTACTTTGTAAGAGTACGAAACGTGTATATAAAAGGATCATATGTGTAGGCTGAACACAGCCACCTTGTTAAATTCTCTTACAAGTCGACTAGTGCGTCGTGGAAACTACTGTCAGTGGACACACAAGAGGAGAGTTCATGGCCTGTGCTTCCATAAAACTGGATCATTTATCATAAAAAGGTAAGTGTTAGAAGCACAGGCGTTCAAGTCTCTTTTTTCATTTTGCAAGGTGGAGGGAGAGGTGGAGGGTGTCTTTTTAAACTACAGAATGTTCCTTTAACAGATATTTGAGAATCCAGACAACACACAGTACCTTTGTTATTGCTGTAGCCATGGTGAAAGGCAAAAGCAGCTTCAGTGTGTTAAAATCAATAGTCAGGTAATAGAGGAATCCTTCTTATCAGTCAGGGAGATGTATGACTGTACCACTCGCTCAGAGAAGTAACTGTACTGATTGTCCATGTGGCTTCATGCAGACACTGTTGGAGAAGTAGCTGTCTTTGTGACAGGTGACATAATGTGACATCATGCTGCCCTGACACTGATGGATGGGTGACAGAGGATGACAGGCAGTTGCATCATAAGGAAATATTCTAGTATTCCACTATTGTGATCTCCCTCAAAGCTCCCACAAGTGAAAAAAAATAAAAAAAATAAAATAAAATAAAGACAATAGAAGCTCTCAGCTGTTGTATGTGACAGGAGTGATGATCAGGGGAGCCGAGTTTGTACCTCCATCGTTGGCAGAGGGGCTGAAAAATGGAAAGATCTTCTCTGTGAAGGTGCATCCAGAGAAGGAGAAGATTCTTGCCCTTACATCCACATCGTAAAAGGAAACCTGTCCTTCCTCATAATCGACAAACACCCCGACTTTTTGAGGTAACTTCCTCACCTGCAGGTTAATGGGAGGAAGTGCATTGGCGATCAACTCACTTCCTTTTCTCAGACAAATGGTCCAGTATCCATTCCTTGGGCTGAGTCTTATATCCCCCTTCCTGTTGATGGAGTGGGATGCAATTCCTATGTTCCATTGTGTTTTGTCCTTTACCTGTACCTCATAATAAAATTTTCCTGAGGAAAATCCTTCCTTTGACAAGACATTAAGGACATGGTCAAACCTCTCTGTGCTGTTCTGGACAGACCTCCTTCGGTTTCCATACGTGACTTGCTTCCCATCGTCAGAAACGTTGAGAGACGGGTTTGCTGTGTCAGGATCGAGTGTAATATCTACAGCGTGCTGCTGCTTTTCTTTAAAGGTAGGATCACACAGCACATTTATCTGTGTTGTGATAGTCGTTTCCAGTTCAGCGACGGCCCCTTGAATCCCAAATTGGTCACTGTTAAGCGACACGCCAGACCAGTCCTTGACCTGGGGTGGGATGATGGTCAGAGAGAGAACTTTCTCGAGGAATGTGAAGTGGTCATCCCTGGGTGAAACGTCATTAAGCTGAAGTTCTTTCTGCTTTATTTGCACAATTTCCTCATTCAGTTCATTCATGAATTCATATGCTTGTTTTTCTATTTCATTCTGTTTTGCTTTTATTACCTCAGTCAGCTCAGTCTGGCTTCTCTTAATGTAATCCACCATCAAAGTCATCACATGCCTGCTGCATGACAACGCTTCCTCTGCGTTATTTCTGCTTTCCTCCAGCGAGTGTTGAATCTCAAGAAATTTCTGCTGACGAGTGTGGATCATCTGATTTGTGGCTTCTCTTTTTTTTGCCAGCTGGGCTTCTCTTGATTGAGCCTCCTTCTCAAGAGTCACCACCATATGGCTTTTATGGTCATTTTGTTTGCATGACTCACACAGAAACATTTGATCAGCTCTGCAAAACAGCTCCAAAGGTTCGTCGTGATTCTTGCATAGCCTGCTTTCCAAATTTTGAACTGGCTGGATGAGCTTGTGTTTTTTTAAGGCTGGTGTTTTCTGATGAGGCTCCAGATGAGTTTCACAGAAGGATGAAAAACACACTAAGCAGGACTTGAAGGCAGCGGATTTTGGCCCTGTGCATCGATCGCACAGCACTTTTCCACTTTCAGCTTCTTCAGTAGCATTCAAAGACTTTTTTTTAACCGCATTCTCAAACTTTTCTGCCATCTCAGCAATAAAAATATTAATCCGAAGCATTGGTTTAGGGTGAAACTCCTCTTTGCAGAGTGGACAGTTGAATAAAACACCCAGAGTGGCCCAGTAGCGCTCAATGCATTGAAGACAGAAAGTATGGCCACAGGGAATCGACACAGGTTTGGTGAACACACTCAAACAGATGGAACAAAGAAAACTGTCGTCGGTCATCAGATTGGTGGCAGAAGCCATGGCTAGAAAACATGAGGAGGGAAAACAGAAAAGTTAGAGGAGTATACAGTTAGTCTAGTTTCATCTTTGTTGATATAACCTGAATAAATAAGTTAACAAAGAACTTTACTTGCTGTGAGAAAGCTTCAGTAAAACTTTCAGAGGCTCCAAAGAAACGTTAAAACTTGTCTCAGTCTTCTGTTTACTTTCAGTTTAGCCAGCAGTGACGCTGAGCACATGTCCTACTTCCTCGTCTGTCTGAAACAACTTAACCCTTTACAGGCCCAGTCCAGAAGTAACCAAAAACTTTTTTTCTTCTCAGCTCCAGCAGAGCTTAGTCAGATACAGATCTTCACTTCAAAGACCTGTATATGCAGTGCTTACATTTTGTTGACCGTTATTTGTGTCATTTTTTGATTGCTGGCATATTTTAATCTGGCAGAAATCCCCTTCACGTGCAGCATCAAGCACAGATGGAATTAAAGTTGTGAGATCACAAACCAAACCAAATTCATAACAATTCTGTAAATACGCACCCATATAAATTCTTAGGATCTATACAATACTTTTAAATGCAGTGATCCACCACTTTCTCCTCCAAGGAAAGAAAGCTTTGAACCATAATTAACCTTCTTTCCTGCAGGTGGAGCTTTGTGAGTGGTAAAAGTGTTTGCTTGAACATTTCTGTGCATTGGCAGGTTCACATTAGACTCATTTCCACCTCTTTGTGTGCACATAGCCGGCTTTGAAGAAATGAGAATACAAGCATTAAAAAGAAAATATCACTTAAAAATAAAGTGACACATTATGCTTTATCTTTAAGTTGATCAATTTAATTCTCCATAAACATGTTTGGTTTGTGATGCTTTTTGTGTATTTGCAAATATTTACATATATGCGTCGTGTATATGTCTTGTATCTACTATCTCAATGAAACAATATTCAGGTTATTTACTTTTGCCTTTACTCTGTGAATTATAAAAATGTAAAATTATAAAAATAAAAATGTAATGAAAAACAAATAAAATTTACAAAAAACAATAGAACACCAAGATTTATATGCATGCTCAGAAATGTGAATTATGAATGTATGGAAAGAAAAATATTCATTATGAAGCTATGAAAATAACTTTGTATTAAAACCTCAGATTGGTATAAAACTTCCAAACGACATTTTGCTCAACTGAGTATTCCCTCTGATCCTGGTCTGTTCTGAGCTCCAGGTTTCCTTTTGCTCTGCATGAACTGCTGATAGTTTCTGTCCACCCTTTAATTTTATTTTTGCTATTTTCATCTCATCTACTGCTGCTTTCTTGTTCATTTCATCCCTGTTTTCTTCCAACTCATTGGGCTCTAATCTTGAATGTGTGAATTAGAGATTAGAGCAGCTCAAGGCTCCTGAGTAAAGTAAATCACTCACACTGAGCATTTTGGAGGCTATGTGGGAGTTCAGTGTCTCTCCCAGTATCCCTTCACATGTGGTAGGGCTGAAGCTCCCATGATTGGACAGTGACCTACCCTACCCACAACCAAAGACTATCAAATTTGTTGACCTCCTGCCAGGTGTATGCTCAATTCTAAGACTACTACAAATCCAGAGTAAAACATATAAAAGGTAGGATAATCCATTATGTGCAATTTCCAGCCCAGACCACTTTCTGGTACACTGAGGGAGTATCTTCTCATTATTTGCTAGACCATCTCGGCCATCTTGCAAGTAATTCAGTTCAATTTAACTCTGCCAAATATATTGATACTGCCAAATCATGACAGGTGTAATCTCAAGGCACTTCAACAATACAGTTCAGTTTATTCTAAATTAGTCCAATTAATACAAAGCCAATAAATAATAATAAACAACAATAACAATTATTGCTGCATCCTGAGCAAACATCAAGCGACTGTGGAAAGAAAAAAACTTTACCAGGAAGAAACCTCTGACAGAACCAAACTTGGGTAGGGTGGTCATCTGCCAGGACTGGATGGAGCTTGAGAGGACATGAAAGAGGAGAGAACAACAACAACAGATCAGGAGCACCTGCTGGGAGGAAGGAACAGAAGTTAATATCAACAACATTAGTCTTTAATAGAGTTGGAGTAGAAGAGAACAGAGTGAGGAGAGGTGCATCATTGGAGGTCCCACATCTATGCCATCTAGCCCTGTAGAAGCATAACTAAGGGGTGTTTAAGGGAACCTGAGATATCCCTTACTATAAGCTTTATGAAAGAGGAAGGTTTTAAGCTTTAAGGTAGAGAGGGTGTCTGAACACAAACTGGCAGCTAGGTCCAGAGGAGAAGGGCCTGATAACTGAAGCATCTACCTTGCTCTCTACTTGTAGAAACTCAAGGAAACACAAGTAAACCTGCGTTCTGAGAGTGAAGATCTTGACTTGGAAAATATGGAATTATAAGCTCTTTCAAACTCTTCTCACATATAAAGCTCTTAATTTTTAAGCTCCATCATATCTTAAATTCTTTTCTGGATTTTACAGGTAGCCAATGAAAAAAAGCTAAAACTGGGCTGACACCCTTAGTCTTCATACAATGCCCTAGCTCTGTAAACTGGAAACAAAGTGGAGGGCAGTTTGAACTTGCAGATGTAAAGATAAAGTTAAGGCCCACAATTTTGAAATAGTCAGAAAAAAACAGTAACTTTTATAGGTTTTGCTTAATGCTGTCTGATGAGGAATGTAAAGTTATCACATGTGAGGGACATTTAATAGTGAAAATTTGTGGGAATGGATGGGTTTGATTGACATGAAGGGGGGAAAAATGCTCTAACCCAAAGACCTCTTGAGATATAAGTAAGACATAGGTCTTTTAATTATGCCACCACCTAGAGGCCTAGCAAGTCTAAGGAGGGTTCAAGAACATGTCAACTTGTGAGCTGGTGAAGCCGTGACTTGAACTGCTGATGACTACTCCATCTCCTGAGGTGCAGAAACTCAAAAGAGTGGACAATGTATGGTTAAAATTTATTCCACAACCTAATCAGCATGTTGAAGTTTCCACTTGCTACAATAAAGGAGACTTTCAAGAGAAAGTATAATTTTTCTCTCCCTCCTGTTTTAAGGTGTGTTTGAAGAAGTTTCTATGAAAATCCACACAACATATATTCATTGAAAGAGGCAATGATAATCTTATGCTGGAAGACTGAAAGCAACCCATTCAATATGAATTCCTCAACACCACTTGAGAAGAAATTTATGCATGAAACAAGGAGTTTGTCCCCTGGAGTTTGTCCCCTGTACACTACAAAGTAGGCTTTCAGAAAAAAAAGTATTATTACTTGACAGGGGTGGGATGGTAAAAGCCATCAAACACTCTTTCTTAGAGTACTCCTGAATACACATATAAAAACTGGAGCTACGACTCTATAACCACTAAAAGCATTGTCCAAGATAGTGATGGTGCTATGAACAAACAAAAGTATTACTACTAAAACCTCAGTTATTCTTAGCCCTTTCACAATGATGACACCATAATCAAAAACATGAGCACTTCAGTGGAGTTGTGCCCTCTTGCTTCTGATATTGTCAAGACACTACAAGGACTTCTTTGCAGCTTTCTTAAACCAAGATTTAACATCTTTCAGAGACCACTTATGTGGTTGATGCTCTTTCAAAGTTCCATGTGAAACAGTTTCAGTCTGTTTCGGTCAAACCCAGCTTAACAGCTGGGTTTGGGCAACAATATTGATTAGTTATAAAACAAACAAAAACACTTGTTGGAGGGTGATAAGCGTGAAAAGAAAAAGCATTTTTTATAATGACAAACAGAAGTGTAATGGTACATTGCACTATGGCGCTGTTATTACTTTACACTGTGAGAAATAAGTATGATCTGTGTGGCTTTAAAAGCTTCATTTTAGTGGGTAGCAGAAAAATGTCAGTAAAAAACAGAAGCAGGGATCTTTTTATACTTAATTTTGCGGACAGACAACAAAACAAAAAAAAAAACAAAAAACAAGGCACTTGGTCTATAAGTGTCTGAAAAAGTTGGATTCAAAACAAAACTATGACAAGTGTCATCAAAAATTGAGGAAAAAGACAAAAACACAGAGTTGATATTAAAAAAAAAAAAACTTGTTTTTTGTTTGCCTGCATGGCAACCTTGTTCCACTGTGTTATGACGAGGAGAGACTCAGTCTGCCTCATCATTCTAGTTTCTTTGGAGCTTGGACGGAGCAACCCCCAGACACAACACGACTGGAGGGAAGCTAAATAATTAGTCATGAGATGAGTTTCTTCTTTCATCCATCAGCCCAAGGAACATGGCTGCCATAGGAGAGCTGACGCCAAATAAGAGTCCTCTCCCTCCAGTGTTTTTGCTCTGCAAACACTAGCTTTGAAATTTTCTTTTTGATGGAGCAACTTTGTAATGCTCAAAAACTTGGAAGGGCGACTACATCTTTGTCAGGGAGGTTAGCATTAAAAGCAGTTTTTTTTCCCCCAAGCTTTTGTTGAAAACAGTAGGCTTTGGGGTATAGAGGTTTGTAGAGAATTACAAGAACATTTAATCACTTATTTTTATCTTGATATTTATGTTGTCTGGGACACCCATTCCATTTAGACAAACAAATATGTGATTGTAAACCCATCATCTTCATAATGTAGCATTTATGTCAATTCAGTTTACAAGTGAGATTGGTGAGTGAAGAGATTGGACTTTGATGGTGAGAAACCACCTGGGATGGAAACAGCTTTTATATAAATAAATAGCAGTGAAATATATTTCCTTGTTGAACTATCGTCAATCCATGTTTAATCCAGAATGGGAAGATGTAAATCTATGACTTTCTTAGAATTCTGAAAGAAGATTCTTGGTCTGTAGTTTAATTCAAGTGGTACCTGGCTGAGGCAATCCCTGATGTTCCTGGTCTCAGCTGAAGTTCGTCACATGCTTCCTCACTATTGTGCCAAAGCCTCTCTTCTAATGGTTAGAAGGGCCAGTCCAGGGCAGTTTGTTCTGAGATTTCTGATGCTTGTGATTGTATAGTCCTCTATCATGATGCTTTTTTGTTCTTACTGTGCTTTCGATAGTTTTTTCCTTTCTTGATTTGTGTGAACCTGTTGTTTCTTCTTGAACTGACCTTCCTCACCTCAAACATGATCAACAAGGGCCTGATCCATGACCCTCGGGTTTCACCAGTGCTGCTGCTTTAACAAACACCACAATCCTACCAGAAATCACAGATTATTGGAGACAAATGTTAGTTTTTATTATTCTTAAGTCTTTTTAATAGGTCCACTGTTCAGTATCGGTTTTGAACTTGTTGACCCAGATTCTGGATGTTTAAGCTGCTAATTATCACTCAAGACTAATGTTCATTGTTGGCAATTAGTATGGTCTTTTTATTCCATTTTATTGTTTTCAGTGAATGGAGGACTGATCTTGGCACAGCTGCACCACTGCAACTCATTGGTGACTTGCATTACAGGCCAGTCTAACTATTTATTTTTGCATTCTCCATGAAAGTCTGTAAACACAACAAGAAAGTAGAAGGTATGTGTTTGTGATGGGGATACAAACTCACCAAAGCCACCTGTTTGCAGAGAAACAATCACATTCGTCTAGTCTCTGCTCCTGCCTCAAACTCAGCTCAGTTAGTTCACCCAAAAGATTTTCTTTCCATTATTTTTTCATCCACACACTACGAACATCCCACCTGATTAAAGAAATGAGGATTTGACATCTCAGCATTCTGTTGCTAGAGATCACACAGTACCTTATCTTTTCCCAGCATTGCCTAGCAAAGTAGGTGCTTTGTGTCTGAGGGGGAAATCAGCTCAAACTGTGCCCTATTTGAGTTAATACATACCTTAGAAGTCTCCATCGTGACTTTTTTTACGAATACAATAATTTGGAATTGTGCAGTATTATACAATTAAGTTTGCAAAGTCATATGAGAAGGAATTGATAAATTAGGGACAAATTTAAAGTGAAAACAGTGAACTCTGAATTTTATCAACATAGGAAGAAAAGCCTGTCGGCCGCAGAATATATTAATCTGGGAATGTTTTAAAAACACCAAACTCTGAAAAATCTCTATGCATTGTATCTTAACAACTCAGACATTGAAATGAGCTAGGACATTTTCTGAAACCACAGAGATTTAAGGTATCAGACAGATTTTCCAACTGTAAAGGCTGCTAAAGTAATCTATTTATCTCATTTGTTAAGCATGCAGTGTCTTTTAGATTTATACCACTCTCTGAGGTACCATCCAAACACCCGGAGAGTTAGTTTTGGTGATAAGTTGGTACGTGTGCTGAATTATTTATGTGTTTCATTAGCGACTTCTCAGTATGTGACTGAACTTTTGACAAGGATAGGATGATTTAAGATTCAGTGACATGAAGGCTTTTGATGTGTCAGTTGTTATAAATTCACAGGTTTCGTTGTTTAAAGATGCAAAGGGAAAAAAAACAGCAGATTTTGTTTATCATTGGTTAATTAACTTTAAGCAATAGAGATTTATGGGCCCAGAGTATTTCTACATTTTCTTGCAAAATGTTTCAGCTGGTTTTGGATTTTTCTCAAATTTCACTGCTGGACCGTTGTTAGAAAATCCCATCTTCAGCATCACTGAAGTCACATGTGTGACTGACCCACCCATCTATCCTCTTGGTTGTTTGAGTTCTTGGCACCTGTTAGGCATTTGTTAGACTCCCAAAATAATCGTATTATAGTGGAAGTGCCTTCAGGCATCACATATGCCTCCTCCAAAGGCAGTTTCACAACCTCTCGCAGTTTAAATAATGCAACCAAAACCTCCCAGATGTGCGTCAGTTAAGTAAAAAAAATATCATACCCTCCAGGATGGCGGATGGCTCAGTGACACATATGTAGCTTTCAATGGCTCAGTAAAAGTAAAAACCCCTTTGCCATGTGTTTGTTTGATGACAACTTTAAGGGGGTTAATGTTTTGTACCATGTCAGATGAATTTTCATAAACCAATCATTTTTTTCTATCCATCCATCCATCCATCCATCCATCCATCCATCCATCCATCCTCTATATGGGTCCTATACAGGATCCCAGATGGGATAGGCTCCAGCCTATCCCAACAAATTAAGGCGATTGACAAGGGTACACCCTGGACAGGTCGCCAGTCCATCCCATTTTTTTCTAATATGAGGCATAACGTTTTGACTAATTGTTAGCTCAGGTAATGGCTAGGTATTATCACTTCCTAATTAGTCATTGTCAAAATACAAAGATAAAGAAATAATCAGCAGTTAATTAATCTAGTGTCTAAGCTAACAAAAGCTTTGCTGTATCAAAATCAGTGCTTTTCAAATTTGTTTCAGGAAAACAAACAAAAAAAGTGCCTTTAGAAATAAATAAGAGTTCTTTCAATCAAAATTTGTAGTGGTTTTCAGATTTTTGTATGAGGAGGTCTAATGAAAAAAGAAATCATTCAGTTAATTCGATCTGAACCAACACAGCTGCTTTAAAACAGTATTCTGCAACAACAGCTCTCATAAAACTTGAGGAATTAGGGTTTTTAAATCAAATGTTGGATGGATAAAAGAACATAATGCATTAAATTATTCTTGGGCATGTAAGTGCCACGTGACAAATGTGCACCTCCTTGTCATCAGCGTCGCCTTCATTATCATCAGTCTCAGGATTGTCAACTTTCACATTCTTGCTGAAAAAAGATTTGATTTGCCTTTTCAGAGCTGTTGGGAAGTTTTGACGATCCTTCCTTGATTGTTGGCTGGTTAGCAGGAACAATTAGCAGCTTCTTCTCCTCTCAACACGGTTGGAAACACATGAGGTAATGTCACCTCCTTGTAGTGTTACCACTGCATTCAATTCTTAGTTTTCCACTGTCTCTGCATTTTAGATTAGTTTATCTTAGCGTCTAAGATTGTATTTGACTAATTAAAAACATCCTAAAGACTATTTATCCTTTATCTTTATCCTTGTGCATAAAACTGTAACATTCGTATACATGACTCTCTTAGTGAATTGCTATACTATCATTGTGGCAGCATCACTGTCAGAAATCTTCTCCCTCCCCACCCTCAGTCACTCTTTCCAGCCACAGGCACATTTAATGAGTTGAAGCAGCCTCTCCTCGGCTGTCACAAAAGGGCTTTTAACAGGGGGCCTTCACCGCTTTTGCTCTGTCCTCCTCATTTTGCCTTGCTGCTTCCACTTTCTCCTCTTGCCCCTTAATTTCTCTTTTCTCTGGGTACAGGTGTCTGACTAAAGTGGAAGAGACAGGGAAAGTTGTTCCAAGCCATAAAGCACTTATTAAACAGTCATTTCTCAGCTATCTTTAAGCTTTAGTTCTTTACATTCCCAAAATGTATTTGATGCACAGGTGACATAATGTTAAGTAAAGTCAACTACCTGATCTTGGCAGCACCTTTTTGTGTGTCCAAAACAATCATGAACTAATGAGACATAGACTGAGGTGTCTCTCGAGGTGTCCATTGGTGTTAGGCATCTCAAACTAAACAGAAAATCTTTTGAGGCCTTTAAAAGAGCCTCATGATTTACAACCATCTACTGCTAATGCATTCTATACAGCCATGCAGTGCATATTTTCAAAAGCGCTGTGCTAAACAAAGTCCAATTATTGAGGCCGGTGATAATGATATCTTAGAGCTAGTCATTGTAAACTTTTTCGAAGCACATTTTTAAAACAGGAGTTCAGTAGATTTAGGGAATTATTGAATCTGTTCCACCGCATGAAATCCTGCTGTTTTCCCAGTATCCAGCATTATCTCCGACTCACAAAGTGTCCTTTGGCTTTGGTGCATTAACTCAAAGGGCAATGACAGACGCTGAGAGCAAATACTCCTGTTCTGGAGTGTTTACTGAACAGATAAGAGGGTGTCAGTTTGGGTTACCATCCGTTCTTGACAAAATAGCTTTGTTCAGCCCAATTTTTTTTTGTACTCTTATTTTTGTGGCTTATACAACCCATTTAGATGGCAATTTCTAGCGAGCCTCATCTTTTTTAGGCTACTTCTATCTTTCTGCTCATCATACGTCCAAACAATTTGTAATTACTTTCGAACAATTAAGAAAAATTTCAAGAAAGTTTACAGTTTCCTTGAAAACAAGAAGATGCTGCCTTGAGTGTCTGATTGGTTGAATTTCTGACA
The DNA here is from genome assembly GCA_028564865.1 of Zenarchopterus dispar. Lineage (NCBI taxonomy): Eukaryota > Metazoa > Chordata > Actinopteri > Beloniformes > Zenarchopteridae > Zenarchopterus > Zenarchopterus dispar. The sequence continues at coordinate 31,168 of JAOWBL010007926.1, forward strand.
TCTTTCCGTGAGGGGTGGGGCTGCCTCATGAACATGCAGAACTGTTGAAAGTGATGGTAAACCTGACACGGCAACAGTCAGGAACACAAAGCTGCAGCTATTAAATAATCATAGAGAGATTGCTGAGGTTTTAAAAAAATAATAAATCCAGAAAGACAGATATAAGTGTTCACGCCAGATTTGGATCCTGAGTTTAATTCATCAGCTGAAGGAGCCGCAACATTTTTGGTAAAAAACAGTAAAGTGAATAGATGGTAAATGTAAATGAGGTTGTTTGTATGAGTAACAATATGTTTTTGTGCAGTTTTAAAAACAGCTGGACACTTCTGGTGGTCCAGTGATCAAATTTAGTAACGCAAATTACTGTTAGGTCACCAGCTAGCTTTTGACTGTGTTAATATAAAGTTTGGACTAAAATAGATGCATACACCAACTGCCAACTCAGCAGCGAAATATGCAAGAGCAGCACTTATCACTCATGGCTTAGACTCATGAGCTTCTAATGTCAGAGGAGCATCAGCTTTCAACTGCTATAAAGTCCAGTGGCATGCTGAACATTGCTCACATAACAATTAACTGTGAAGTTTTACTGACCAAAATAAGCAAACAAACAAACAAAAAAAACCCTGCACAAACCATTGCTGACCCTGAAAAACTAATGATATCCACTGATCCTTGGTTTCTTGTTCTTTGGGGGACTAGAAAATATTAATTGCCCCCTCACAAACAAATCGACATTTCTTCCAAGAGATTTTTGAAAAACAAAAACAACACAGTATGCAAGATGCAAGAGCTCATTACTCCTTGGTGCGATGTCAGAAATGTTGGCTAATAAAGAAATTGTGGTGTCCATATAATTCTCAACACTATAACGGTTACATCACTGTTTTCCAATGACTAAAAGCAGTAATATCATGACATATAGATAAAACCACACATCCCCTTTGACCAGTCAAAGGAATATACACCTTATGACATAGTCAGCCAAAGTCTTAAAATAAAGTCTGACACCATGACTTTGCTCTTTTTGCATAATCATGAAAAAAGAAATCCTAATAGATTTTTTTTTCCTTTTTGAGATTATGATGGCATCTAAGGTTAAAGAAACGTTGCAAAATTTAAGATATGTCAGAAAAGATGTAAAACTATGCCATGTCCACTTTAGGAGTAATTCTTACTGATTGTGTTTATGCACAACAACCATGATGATGATTGTTGGTTTTCTAATGAAACCATTCTTATGTTTAATTTGAAAAGAAACTAAAGATGAGAAACAATTTTTCTTTCACGCTTCACATTTTGCTTTTGTAGATATAAAATGAAGCACATATCAGTTAATACAAGAGTAAGTTTGCATTTGTGTGTTTCTTTTTCTTCGAATGGAGATGCAGATGATGAACGAGGAAATGAAAGCCAGCTCAAACACCTCAGGCTGGATGCTTTTCAGCTACAGACACCATAAAAGGGTTATTGATCCATAGTAGAGGAGACACACAGAAAGGCAGAGATTTTTAAATACTCATCAGTCGTCACACTCATAACATTTGGAGGATTTGTTCTTTAATTGATTTCTATATGGAGGCAAATGGCTTTCAGCTTCAGCAGATAAGTGAAACAGTTCAAAGGATTGAAGTGAAATCGATTTTTTGGGTGTCCCTGTGAACTCTGTTTCTCCTGTAATCCGTATCATCCTGCAGTGTACTCCAAAAAAGCCTCATTTGTTTGTGCTACTCCATAAACTTTAAGGTGCAGCCCAATATGGCTGCTCACATTCAGTCTTCCCTCTGAACATGATAAATGTTAGAGAGGCTGAATTCCTACTTAAAACACAAACCCTTCCCCCTCCACTACCCAACACATTCACCTCCTCTCACAGTTGGTTTAGCAGTTGGATACCCTGTGTCCAGGTGAAAGTCCTCATAGAAGTGCCAGAGGTCAGCAAATCTTTGACCTGTCATGTAGACGAAGGTTTCAAGTGACAATCTTCACCCTTGGGAGCCTGACGAGAATAAAAAACCAGAATGACTAAGAAAAGCAAAGCAACAACCACAAATAGATGGCCACAGAGGGAAAGCAAAAGGCATAGGATGTGCATCAACAGAAAGAAAACAAAAATATTTGGAAATGTAAGCAGCAAGACAAAAAATTATGAGATGGAATACAACTACAATGAGATGAAAAATGAGTACTGTAAGGAAAAAATGCAAGCAGAAGGCCTGCAGTGTCACTCTGTGTTTTGCTGTTATGTCTCTGTCCTTTTACACAGCAACCATGCAGGTAGCCTACATACAGCACCTATGTTGTAGTTAGAGTAATACTTGTTCATTGTTGCATGATGCTGTAAATACACCACCAAACACTAGGTGGCAGTGCAGCTTTTTTCTCTATGTTGCAGTTCTGAGCTTTCTTCTGTTTACTTTTTTATGCAGTTCAATAATAGAGCAAATAAAGCCACTGGAGGTACTAAATGTTGAGGACTGGGAAGGTTTGCCGATATTACAACAATCCATTTTTCAATATGGTGTGGAAAAAAAAATTGTGACAGGAAATGCATAAAAGAAAAGAAAATGCTACAGTCACATGTAATGCAGTATGTGTCAAATGCATTGGACATTTCTGGAGAGGTTCATATCAGACTAGGGTGGAGGTTACAGCAGGAAACCCCACTCTGGTGGGAATATGTTGTCAAATGAGTCCCATCCGTGTTTCCATATATACAATAATCATAGTATTTGTATGATAATTTCCACCTCTATACGATGCATGATCAATAGTTGGAAGTGTTCGACAGTTTCACAATGACTGTCAAAAAGCAAATATTTCTTCACGGCTGTTATTCACTATTAGTCTGATTTGGAATCAGATTCAGCAGATTTATTTGTTCACAACTGACCTGGAGTTTTAAGTCACATTTTATTTATTTTATCCTCACTTCCTCTCTCACACAGACACACATCCTTAGCCCCATGCCATCAGAAAACTTTGTTTCTCATTTGCTATTGTTGTACAGCACAATAATTTTAGCAGAAATACCATAGTTTCAGGCTCTTTGTAGATACTTTGGTTTTGGGTATTTGGCAACACTGTTTTCTGTTGTCTGAGGAGTCCTGTCTTGCTCCTGTACACAGGGGCAGGTTTTTTTTTCTCCAGCTACCCATCCTGCAATCTGTTTTTCTCCAATCCTGCCTCCCACCTTCTCCCTGTATCTTTTCTCCTATCTTCTCCCTCGGTGTCTCTTGTAATGCCAGATGGTCTTTGTGGGAGATGGGACAGATCAGAGGATTCTCTCTATCTGACCCTGGTGTGCCCTTCATCTTCCTCTCACAGTTCGATCTATCACATCTATCACATCCAAGGGCTTTTTATTGTTGTTTAGCAGATGGCACTTAGCCCACAGTTCCCTTTTTCTCTCTCCACCTCTCTCATTATTGCTGTGTCTTGATCCATTGGGACTATGCCAACTTATTTGCATTTTCCCAGTACAGTATTTTTTTTTTTTTTTATTGTTTGCAAAAAAGCTGAGCCTCAAAGCCCCTATTCCCTCTAATATTGTGATAAACCTTGATCACGTAAAGGGATATTCATTACAAAATCATGTTAGCATAAGTCATTCTTTTAGATCTGCAATCATCTGCCTTCTCATGAAATATTAAATACCTCAAATGCCTTAAAAACAAAATGTACTCAACTAAGTGGGGGCTGTACTCTTCAGGAATCTGATCTTTTGATTCAAAGATGCTCCACCTGTTTGTTCCTTGATTTCAACTTTAGATACAATTGTCTCTTCTTGACTCTTGAAATGCCTCATCAATTTATTGATGTTACATGTTTTTTTTTGTTTTTTGTTTTTGTTGTTGTTTATTTTTTTGAGCACCAATGTAATCTTTATTGTACAATTATTCCACCAATACATGCTTGATCTGTGAGGTTTACAATGCAGGAAAGCCAGAGTAAGAGAGGAAACGGTGCTAATATCCAATTCAATTCAATTCAATTTTATTTACATAGCACCAATTCACAACAAAAGTCAACCTTGAGGTGCTTCACACTGTAGGGTAAAGATAAACAATATTAAACTGTATTAAATAATTTCCGCTGCACTGCTTAAAAAGTACAACCAAAATGGTAATTACTGCAAAAAGTTGATGTCACTTGTTTAGGACTAATTGTCACATATCTACAATCAAAAAGTGACTTGTTTGTAGCCACAGTCAAACATGCGTTTTACAAAGTTGGGTGGAGCAAATTTTTCTATTGTGTATGGAACCAGGTTAAAAACACAGAATGATTGAAAATTCTTTTTTTCTCTCTCATTATATTATTTTAAAACTCAAACTTCTTTTTAAAAAAAATGTACAGATGTTTAACCTATGCATATAGGATTTAAGATTTGGCTATGTTCCCAACATATTTTATAAAGTACAAAAAGTAGACAAACTGCTGTCAAAGTGCACTGTAGTAAATCCCAAAACAACTTGGCAGTGACAAATCTTATCAATCTGAAGTTTCAGTTCAACCTTCAAAGTTACAAAGGAATCTTCTCTGCAGGCAGCAAGTACAAAGTAGACTGGATGAGTGATTGTTGAGACAAGCAGTGAGGAACCGCGGAGGAGCAGTGCTGATACTGAAGTTGTTTGGATGAACCGTGCTCATATTTTGGCAGAGGAGACTCTGAAATGTTGTCATAGATCAAAAAGCAAGATTCAATAACTCATTCAAGCTACAAGCTGGTACTGTACTAGTAAATATAAGAGATTAGTGTCACTGCCTGCCTCGCCCGCCCACACATGCCCTCGAAAGTTTATCCATATTAAATAAGTTTTTCTTTCTCCCCAGCAGTAAAACAAGCAGACGAATGGATGCTGACTTAATATATAGTGACAAGATAAAATGAATATATGGTTAGTTTTAAAGACCAGGTCTATTTTTACTGTGTAGACTAGAACTTAATATGCCATCATTAAAAAGGAAAATAGCATTAAAGCAAATACTGTGCCATCACAGTTGCAGTGTTGGCTCCTTTAACACATTAACTTTATGAGCTGAACATATTTAGTTAGTGGCTTGTCATGTTTAATTGACTGTTTGGTATTTAATTGGATATTGCTGACTCTGCCTTCTATGTTTGGAGCTCATACAAATATTTCATAACATAGTGTAAGCCCATGGAAAATACCTGTTCTAAAGATCTATGTCGCATGCACTCAGTCACTGCTAAAGTCAAACATTTTAGGACATAATTATAAATAATCTTGTCATCACCAAATCTAAGATTAGATAAATACAATCCTGAGCAATCTGTTTATTTTTGTTTTTATGAAAGAAGGAGTGAAGTTATTTTTTTCACATGCTGCTTATCTTTTTGACTGAGCTTAAATTAAATAACTAGTGATGTGTTGTTCATCTGAAGCTGCATTTTTATATTTGTAAGACCTGGTAAGGCTCAGATGATTTCCGTTTTGATCTGTCAGACAAAACCTTGTTGTTTCATTTTTTCCTCACTTGCTGATTAATTTGGTTAAAGTACTATCATTTTTTTCTTCTTAGACACAATACTTCTTGTATCCAGATAAAATTATAGTTTAACTTCAGATGCAACTTTTAACAAAATTTGCACAGCAACGTAAAATACATTAAGGTGCACGCTAAAGTGCACACGTCACACTGGGGTGTGAATATTATGTAAATGGATGGTTCCGCTGAATTACATTTAATTGGAAACATCTTTTTTTTTTAACAATTATGTTTTTGTACCCAGGTCTACCCAATCAGTGTCTAAAAATTAAATAGGAAAAATCTTTCTTGCATTACTAGAATAGAAGTAGACAGAGGTAAAAATTTGCAGGTCAAATCAGGGGGTGAAAACAATGAATGACTAAATTCAGTGCGCTGATCAAATATTAATAAGTTAAATCAACAGTTTCATAAACCTAAACATTCAGTTTTCAGTGGTTCAACATAAAGAAATTAATATGAGATCGATATTTTAGTTTGTAAGTATTTTAGTATGTACCTAAAAACAGATGGAAATCCTTATTTCCTATTGAGCTTTAAAGATCCACTATCTTCCACTACCCACTCTGTTATTTTGCCTTTCAAATACCACCCATCTTATGACATTATTGTTTCTCTTTCTTCAGCTCTCCTCTCTTCAGTATCTTCCTCCTCTTGTCACTGCTGAACATGTTTAGTCACAGGTGCAGTCAACCATCGCGCCAGTCGAGGAAAGGTCATGTATTAAAACAACAACTTCAATGACCTTCATTCTGACGATCTTAATGGATAAAGCAGCTGAGCATAACTACACACCTCATGGACCATCCAGGTGGTGTATCAATCTGTTTTGACAGATAATGAAGGACTGTTGGGATGGGATGACAGAGTTTCACACTGGTTGGTGGCAAAAATGCACCACTGCAAAGTTGTTTGCAACCGCCTAAAAACACCAGCGAAGAAAAAGATGAAGGAGAAGGATCTTCAGCAAACACAAGAAGATCATGATGATACATGCTCTTAGAGATATGAAAAGAGGCATGAGCTGTTTCACTGCATGCCCAAAAACCCTGAAAGTTGTTCAAAAATGTGCTAGTTATTCACATTGTTGCAGTGGATGCTACTTCTCCATAATCGAAAAGAATATTTTCAGCATAGGCCAGGCAAATATCGTTCTGAGAACCACCAGTTTCAGAGCAGTTTCAGAACGATGTTGGAGATTACTGTAAGAATGAATGAATGAATGAATGAATGAATGAATTTCCAGATGTGTCACATGAAGGAGCATAAGAAAATGGAAATGAGCTGTAAAACTGGCTTCTTACTGGCAACTTGGCTTGAGCAAGGCGTGATGAACCTGCTTATCTTTCTCTTTTGGTTCTGGCTGTGTTAACCAATCAGAACATGCACAGATGACACATACATCTAAGCAACAGTTAAAGCCAAACCTCTACCACATGTCAGCTAAAGTTTCATTGTGTTTCCCATTTTCATAAGTGTGGTAATCGTCAAGGACATGGCTCTTTGCCAAATACGAATCTAAAATAATATTTCTCATCATATTGTTCTTATCGGTAAAAATAAACCTTCCGTACTTGTTTCAGTGAGCCAACGATAGTTTAAAAAATATCATCACTGCTTTAAAACAAGTTAAGCTATTGCATTGGGTCATATCAGCTATGATTTACACAAACCTCAGTGCATTTATGGCCATTACCAAAGGCATCGCCACGTGAAAAGACTGCAGTCAGCAGCTGCACTGGAGCTGAAAGGTTAGTAGTGTAAATACACACAGCCTCGAGGCAGTAGTCTATTAATGCACACGCAACACACACGAGCTGGTCTGAGGCTGTTTGAATAGGGAGCCCTGCGCCGTGTAGCATGGAGTAGAAAAGTTCAGATTAAGCATTTATTTGTTATTTATTTATGTATTTAAATAAATCTATGTCATTCCTCCACAAAGTAGATCACGAGCTATACTGGGATTTAAACAGTTTAGCAACCAAAATGTGTATGAAATGCATGCTTCTCAGCATGTTTGGTATGTGTCAGCAGCAATAGCTTATGAGATTCTCCTGTCAAGTTTTAGTTCAAACATAGGAGCTCTTAGTACAGCAGCATTTTCCATGGAGTTTTAGCTGGCTGTCATGTCGGACTGTCTTAGACAGCATCTCATTTCTCTTGATCTCTTTTGTCAGAATGTAGCGTTTTCACATTTGTCCATAAAACTGCAGTGCAAAACATGAATAATGTCAAAATTATATTACATTTTCCAAGTTCTTGCACACACTTGCACCATCAATTCTCTGTGTTACTGTCAGGTTTGACGGTAAAAGACAGAATACTGCAGATGATTTTTATTTTCCAAGGCATCTTAACTTTATCCAATGATGCCTGATAAAAGATGATATATTCTTCTCCAACCTTTGATGGAACAATATCATTGGTACAGACAAAGTGCAAATGCTAGTACTTCTTTCTTCAGCTCATATTTTTTTATTAGCATAAAAACAGCATCTAAAACATGTGTAGTGAGTTCCAGGCAAACAGAGCCTCAGATGAACAACATAACACTTTTCACCATCTCATTATTTAACAGAAAAACAAAACAAAACAAAAAAATTTAAAAAATCAAGTGGGCAATATTAGGTGCCTCTTACTGGTTCTAAAAGATTTAAGAAGATAGATTGCAGTCAGGGCCTGCTAATCAGCAGCAGGTGTCAACAGTTTCCTTGTTTGGCATAATGCCAAGAGGGGAAGACATCAGCAATGGGCTTAGAAAAGCAAGAGTTGCTGCAAAACTGTCTGGAAAGGGTCCTAAAAATATTTCGAAATAATATGACGTTAAACATTCTTCAGTGAGCATCTTTATTCACGAGAGAAAAGCATCCGATGGTTGCCATGTTTATCATATATGCTGTGCAAGGAAGAATGCAGAGATCTCAAATCAGTGTTTACTGTGGCATGTATTAAAAATTAAGAGATAAACAAATTAAGAGTTCAAATTAAGAAGAGAAACACTTATGGCCCTTTGAAATAGACCTGCAGTTACAGGGATCGTAAAACTAGAGTCAGACAGAACAAGCTGAAAACATTGCTGTCCTGTAGATACAGCAGTGCAACACTGAATATCCAGACTTAAATAATATCACAATTTTCTCTCTGTTAAATTCAATCTAATGCCAGAACATTATGCAGTAAAGTTGTCCAAACTGCAAAAACACTACCATTTTATGGTTGTCACTTTAAAAATATGTTAATGCTACATTTGACTCTCTTCTTTTACTAGACCAGGCTCTCTGTAGGATACTTTGGTTTTACTTATCAGCACATCAACATTTTACGTCTTCATCTGTGTTCTGACACCACGACAACAAATGTGGGGGGTTACCATTTGCGCTTTTCTGTTTACTTTTGTTTTTTTTTTCTCAGAGTGGCAGGAGGAGATGGGGTCGGGGTTGGGGGTCGGGGAGAGTGGGGGTTGTAATTCACTGACCCACATGCAAGGGATTGTTCCTTAGAGACTTGTCCTTCACACTTTCCACTGTCATTAGATTTTTCTACTTTGCTCCCAAACAGTCTTTACTTTTTATTGTGCTGCCATCTGCAGATGGATACATTCAAGAGTTATAAAGTTATGATTAGTGTTAGAATTAAATGAGATTTATGATTCATGCCCTTTTCTCACAAGCTGACAACATTTTCTGGGAGACTGTTTAATACCTGCTTTGTCAAAATAACACAAAGTTACAGTTCAAAAGCTCTATGGATGACCATGTCTTTACACCCCTCTTCATAAAACTTTGGATTGCCAAATTCTAAAGTACAGCAAGTGCTCAGATATAAAACTGAGTGGAGATTAAGATCGGGAAGCTGGATAATTCTAGATCCTAAAAGGTTCAGACTTACTCAACCCCAATCAAACAAGGTCGTGTTATGAGTTGTTTAAGTTGGTAGTTCCTTTAGGCACCAAATATGTATTTTTTGCTGTTGTATGTCACATACTTGCTAGGAATGGTCTCACGCCTATTGGTGCATGGCCTCACATGGCAGTCTTCCCCTAATGTGTTCCCTTTGTGGAGGTGTACTCATGAGGAATCCCCTTACTCCAGTTGGTGCCAGGTCACACAGATTAGGGTCCACTAGATTATAGTTTGTCAACCCTGGTCCTCAGGACCTGCTGTCCAGCATGTTTTAGATGTTTAGAAAACCAGAATTGAGAAACCCTGCCCTAGATAACATGTTCCCTTTATGACACTTGGAAATGGCCTCCAGAAGGTAACCCAAGCTGGAGGTCCTTCTTTGATTACAATACAAAATCCAATTTACATATAAGTTTTTCTTTTATGTTTACATCGATGTTCTAAACCTGATCTTCTATTCTTGATGTTTTGGGAGGGTTAAGTTTTACACCCCCGTATTTACAGGCAAGCCTGATAAATGATGCTTAAACAGAGCCTCCCAAGTATGTTTTCTTATTGTTTACAATGTTCACTGCGTGAGTTGTCTGACTAATATGCTGACATGGACAAGACTTGTCATGTTCCCTCTCCTGAAGATCCATGTTTCTACTTACAAGGACACCCAATTGGCAAACGTGTAAAGTTGAATCAGTAGGCACAACAAAAATTGCTGGCTTCACAGAAGTCCAGATGAACATGTCTGAGCTTTTGTTTTACAGCCTTATTACCCATCAGCTCAGTTTGTTGTTTCTGTCTGCAGAAATCAGAGAGGGCTTTATTCTCCACAGCTGCAAAAAAGAAAAAAAAAACAAAACAAAAAAAAAACCCCAACCATTTCAGGAGCCACTGAACCTCAAATGTACCCATTATTAATTAATAAAAGATTTCTCATCCATAAATGAAAAATAGTTTCTAGACGCTCTGCTCTATAATTCAACTTCATACCATCAGTATTCATGGTGTGTTGAGAGCCAGTTTTTGGTGTTTTTGTACTTGTTTATTGTTGCTGTATATTTCACAGAGCCAACATCACAGGGAATATACCAGAATGTCAAGCAAAGAAGTGATGGATAGCTGAATTTGAGGTAATTAGTGGTTGACAATTTTCATTAAGTTTTAGCTTTGGTTGTCCTGTACTATTTTGTTTTCCTTAATTTCTTGTTTTATTTTGAAAACACTTACCCTCATGTGTAATTTCTTTGGTTCTTTCCTGTTTGAAATATCTACACTGGCATCTCATTATCACTTGAGGGTTTGTCTGTGTGTCTATCTTTTGTCTCATTCCTCCTCTGTTGGTTTATTGTCATCTTTAGGGTTTAGTAGCTGGTAAGGCAGCAGCAACTTCAGCCTTGCTTTTGGTACTTCTGGGTCAGGCCTGAACAAAGTTCAAGGTTCAAACAGTTCTTTAGAGAACTCCTTGAGCTCAGAGATATTTGTAAGATTTGAACAACTCTCATGAGCTCAGACTTACCTCCAGAGATGACATGAAATTACCACCCAAAAGGCAGATTTTTTTTTTTCCTAAAGTCATTCTGTGATTGGTTTAGGCGCTTGTATAGGGTCATTGTCCTCTGTTGCATCACCTAGCCTCTGAAATTCAGCTAGCAGACATGCACTTTGACATCATCTTGTAGGATAATCTGGTCCTATTTATGGACACTGTCTAAAAGTGGACTGATGGATGACTAAACACCTTTGAATGACTTTTTATCTCTTTCGAGCCTTGTGCAGACCAACCACTCCTGATTTTTTTTATTTTTAGAGGTCCTCCTCTTTGTGAGGCATGATGCAGAACAGCAGACGCCTCTTATGAACACAAATTCAGAACATTTAAGTACTTTTTAATCAGAGTGGCTCTAAACCACAGCTTTAGGCTGATATCATTAGTTGGGCTTCAAATATGCAAATAACTGACTCCAATTAACTTCTGTTGGAGCAATTAGTTTGTACATTCTTACTTTCCTTCCGGCATAGGGAATATTTAAATGCACGTGTTTAGTAAAGATACAAAATTATGATTGTGTGTTATCAGCAGAAGCCTATGTGTTTGTCTGTTATTGTGAAGACCAGGTCACATTTTGTAGCATGTTGATGCAGAATAATCAGATAATTCAAGTCTGTTTTCCCCCCTGAGATTTTAGACAATAAAAACTGTGCATGGATAATAATTTCTAATAACACAATAGCTCTCCTGTTCCCCAACAATTTTTGTACATTTGTAAAAATTACTGAGTCTACTATAAGTTTTCACTGTTCCAAATCAGCTTTCGAGTACTTATTTAAGATGAGTGTTTAATTCTAAATCCAACACACACACACACACACACACACACACACACACACACACACACACACACACACACACACACACACACACACA
>JAOWBL010007960.1:7698-32487 GCA_028564865.1 Zenarchopterus dispar
CCACAGGAAGTTGGAGCAAGACTGTTTTGAGGGAGAGATGCACCCTGTGAGCCACATGGAGATGACATCAATACCACGACTGAGTGTGTGACTGACTATATTAACTTCTGTCTGGACAACACCAACCCCACCAGAACTGCGAGGTGATTCCCTCTGAACAAACCCTGGATGAAAAAAAAAGAGCCTTCAGAGTGGAAGACAAGTTATTGTTGGACAGAGTATAAAAGCAACATAAAGTCAAGATCAGACAGAAAAAGGAGAAATGCAGGAAAAGCTGGAGAACAAGCTCCAGCAGAACAACGTACGAGAAGTGTGGTCAGGGATGAAGAAGATCATATGTTTTCAGCAGAAGAGTGATCATACTGATAAAAAAAAAAAAATCTGGACAGAGCCAAGGAAAAGATGGTACTAAATACCCTACCTTGAACCACAGCTTCCCTGTCACACCTCAAATGTCTCATCCTCTACCTCAGTCATAGGTCTTGTTGCTGCTCCATCGTTGTCTCCATGCTTTAGTCAGCGCTAACTGAATGAAGGATAGTCAGTAACCAGAGACTCAGAGACCTGTTGCTGGTCAGGAGATCTTGAGCTTTCATGGCATTTTTGTGAATGCACTACTGGAGGGTGGAGGAAGTAAAGAGGGGATCCCAAGTTTATGTTCATAAAGAAAGGAAAGCGTGAAAGTAGCTTGCATTGGGGCAAGTCTTCATGGAGGAGACTGGTCTCATCAGTGACATTTCTGTCTCTCAGATGATCCCACTATGCTGTGTGTAACTTATAAAAGGAATCAACTATGTGGACCCACAAAAGCGATGATACACATTTGATGAATGATTAAAGAAGAAAGACAGGAAAGAAATTTTTATTTTTCACTACTTGTTCTAAAACTCCTCAATTAAACTGAACAAATCCAAGGTGGCCATTAAAGGTACTGGGAGGGTACCATCTATAGTTAATTACACAGTATAAATAAAACTGGTGTTGCTTTTATTCAAGGATAACTTCCTCCAGAAATAAAAAGAGCCAATGTTGTATACTAAAATAAAATTCATTTTGAAGAGGGGAAAAATAGAGGTGGGAGTTATATTCAATATCCAACAAAAACTTTGAACAACTTTATTCTGATGAAACCTCCATGTCTGACTACATTTACCCACATTGCACCAGTGACACATTCTCTTCAACCACGCCTCAGGCAGTAGCAGTTGAAGCAAGAGCGCAAAACTAAACATACACTTGAAATATATACCAGCGGTGTCAGATAGGCCACCCCAGATCAGCCACAGACATGTTGCACGTGTACACGCCATAACATATTTAGGGACACCCACAGACAACGTACACAAAGGTCACAAAAATAACCACATGCTGTAAATTTACATAACACACGTGTCACAGGCAAACGTGAGCTTGTGCTTTGTACGCATGTATGCCCGGGCAGACGCAAACACAAAGACAAGCAGCCAATGAAAGATAGATCCTGAGTGATTCACCAGTAAACTATGATGGATAAACAAAATGTTGGGGGCAGCAAGTTTATTTGGCATTTCTGTCTGACTCTTTCACTTTGCGGTGTCTCTCTTGGCTCATCTTCAACTGCGACCTCCTGGGGTGTTTGTTTTAGAGGTGGGATCCTGTAAAGCCCCTCAAAGAAATACTCACAGATGCGCACACAAAAAAAGTTGACGCATTTATTCGCCTACACACACACGCAAAAAAGCTCAGTCATTGCTTCCTTCTCTCAGGCATCAGACTGGACTTTTTTGGCACCTAAATTTTTCTCTGAATCGTAAAATTGTCTGTTGTGCATCCTTTTCAGGGTCTGAGGAGAAAAAAAGAAAGAGGAAAGTGGTCAGAAGCTTGGCTTACCTGTTATCCTATTTTTCTAAATATAATTTTACTGCTGCTTATCAGCTGGCTATTTTGGGTAAAACAACATTGTATTTGCCAAAAAATCAGGAAATGTGATGAAAAGAACTCACTGACTGTATCAACTGAGAGCTTTTTTTCTTTCTTTTTTTCTTTCTTTTTTTGTTAGTCTGGAGAAATATAAATATGGGTCATGCGTAATTTAAGAGATTAGTACTATAATAAAGCATGTGATCTGTAAAGATCTGCCCCCATTGCTATTAAAGCTGTCATTCAAAAACAAAGATATGAATATGAATCAACCCAAACAGTTCAATAATTGTATTTCTCCATTTTTTTTTTTGGCAAGGAAAATCATATTGTTTAAGTATGATAAACTAAACTTAGTGGTTAATTTAGGATTTTCCATTAGAAATGAGCAGGAAAATTAAAGAAATATCACCACAGGTTTATGATCCACACTCAGTAGCCCCTGATGGACACTTTTATTAAAGATCTAAAATATGAAAAAGAAAAAGAGATCATCAGACGTTCGAGGTGGATTTGTCTCTACACAGCAATAACTGAGAGTTAGTGAAAACAAATGTGCATTCGCTGTGTAGATAATTATCAATAAAGTATGAAGTTATGTAAAAGAGAAAGTAGATGCCTGTACTATTCCAAGGATTGCAGTATTAGGAAAAAATGTGGTCCTAATGAGGTCTTTATATTTAGAAAAATTCAGTCACACATGAACAACACATGCCATATCCATCCATCCATCCATCCATCCATCATGTATACTGATTCCCATTCCTATTTGAGTCTCAGGGGTCTGCTGGAGCTTATCCCTGCTAGGGTACAACCCAGACAGTTTGCCAGTGGTGGAGAGATCATAACTGGGGCTTTGTTTTTTGAAGCTACAGGACCAATTTAGGCAATTTACATTCACTGCATCAACCTTAAACTCCTGTGAATACCATTTATAGACTTTAACACGAGATCGTATTGTATGCTCACAAATATACCATGGAGGTTTTTGAACAGTGAGATGAAGCTGGATTCATCAGAGAAAACTAATGCAAGCTCCACATGGAAAAACAAGTCGAGATTTAAACCATGAATTCTCTGAGGTAACAATGTTAAAAACTTTTTATTCCACCAGGAGAAATACATGGACTAAAGCACAAAAATAAATTAAAAAAAAAAAAAAACAGATGAGGAAAGATTAAAATAAAATGTCCAACATTATGTCATCACAAAGGCATCTGTACATTTTTGATTGTGGTGCACATTGTTGGCATTTTTGGTCAGTTTTTGAGCACATGCAGCACTGACTATAAACTTTATATCTCCATAGACTGCAGGGTAAACACACACACACACAGACACACACACACACACACACACACAAGTCTGTAGCAGAAAAACAAGGAGAAAAGAAAACATATGAAATTCCAGGTGTGTGCGGAAAATCTGAAATAAACATGTTGAACTAATGTCCCCAGCTGTTCAAAAAATGACCTGGCAGCAAGTTTTAAGCACTACTCTTGACTTTTAGTTATTAGACTTTATTCAGAGAGCAAATAGACACAAACATCTGACTCCACTGACATTTTGAAAACCAGATCATAAGTTCGGAAAAATAAACATACAAATGTCAGCCAATATGACAAATGTTCTTTTATTTTACTATTTAGGTTTCTGAGATGGAGATTTTTTTTAAATTACTTTTTAAGGCTTGGAATTGTATTTGTTGTATTTGTTTTTTATCCACACTCTTTGATCACATATTGTGTTTTAACATATTTCTAAGTGTTACACAAGTTAAAAGCAGTTCAGAAAAATCTCATCTTTCTATGTGTTTCTTGTTTTCAAAGAAACTTGCTCATTTTGATATATCTCTAGAGTGTGCTTGATTTCTTCAAGTTTCATGACTCCGGAGGTCTAGTGGTTGGTCAGTTAATATTTGCTGTGAAACACAAAATGAATTATTTAATACTTCCTGTAAACCATGTTTAAATCCCGTTTAGATCCATCTTGGAGAAATTACAAAACAACATGCAGTTGTCATGCGACCAGCCATCCTGACACAGACCCAAAGCAAAGATTTGATTCCTACCAGTACTATTGTGATATTTGTACTTAATCGATTGGTTTAGGTGATATTTGTTGGAAAATTATTTCCCAACATTAAACAATCTTCTGATGAGGATGCTGTGAAGTAAAATGAGCACCTCCTCAACAAACAGGAGAGTATGAAGAAACTTGAGGGTTCAAACCACAGATCATGGCATTTGTACACTGAATCTGAGTGCAGAAAAACTCCGTTTTGAGATGAAGCAGATCGTATTTGCATGCAAGCAGGGAGTTTTTATGTGTGAGGCTGCAATATACAAGTCAGAAAAGAAGAAAGACTTTAAAATCCAAACTTTAGACTCTTGATTAAGTTAAGACTATCAGGCTATCTGTATCTCTCCCCTTTAGCTGTATAAAGTTCTGGGTTCAGACCATCACCTGGACAGAAACTGTAGAAAATCTCACGATGTCGTACACATTTTATCAGACAACGAGACAAACCACACTCAAACTCAAACACATGTCCACCTGTTCTGCTATAACAACATCATTCCACTGGGCAGTAACTTCTACAAGCAGGAAAACACCAAAAGGCTTTTCAAGCATTTAAGCTTGTGCTGATATAATCTTTAATAAAACTAATGAGAAACAGAAAATTAACTAGCAAGCATTTTAACAAATATATAATGAATGCAAACTTTCCTGAGCTGTAATACGTTCCCACTGAGTAAAACTTAGGACATATGAGTCACATTGCAGCATCTGTTCCACAGGAATGGCAGCTGATGAGATTTTATTGATACTCATGCCGTTATAAACTCTGCTTATTGATCCAGTTCTTTATCAACTGATAAATCAATAAAGTCCCCTTCTTTCCATGTTTGAATCTCATCGTGCAAGAGGCGCTAAAAGTCAAGCACCAGAAGTCCATGAATCAACAAACACAGATTTTCTTTCAAGCTCGGGGTCTGGATGTGCTTTATGTGGTGTTCTCCGACTATAATCACATTCATTTCCTCAATAAAATAAAGAAAACATAAAGTAGGGAACAGTTTGAGAGTAAGTGTGACGCTGAGCGTGCGTATGACTAGTGTACAAGCCATTACAAGGTCACACACAAACCTCCACAATTGGAAAGTTTTTAAAAAATGACCAAGTTTTCCAGGACGTCTGACATTGGGTGTAATGTGCCAGTTGAAGGCAGAATTTTGTCCGTTTTCTCATCGTGGCACGATCAGACATCTTTAATGTCATCACGAGTCTTTACTCTTACTATTGTGTCCCTCCTTCAAGTCATCAGCGTCAACAGCCAACTTGATGTCCTTTGATTCATAAAAGAATCTGGTTGTAGCTATGGAAACAGCGAACCCTATGAGATGCCTAATCTTTGTGTAATGTTTAGTTTGCAACCTAAAACTCTGACTTGTAATGTTTAAATGTGACAGGCTGTCATATAAAAAATCATTCTAAAGTTTTTGCAAAGTTGTCTTGTGTATGGTCGGCATAAGGAGACATCAGAAAAGTAAACAATCTTTATGCTTTATGTCACAGTCCAACTGCAGTCTTTTCTCTCATCTTGCCCACTGCAACAGCTGAAGAACATCTTCCTTTGATGCCACAACAAAAGTCTTGGCACACAATCATAAACCTACACACCCTTTTAAACCTTCTCGTGCACGGAAACGCACAGACAGTTCATGGCCTCTTATTAATATTTCCTATTCTGGAGAGTTCTTTTGGCAGACTTGCACGTTGCTGCTGCAGTGTGTGGCCCGGCTGCACAAACACGTCGGGGTTTCACAAAAATAAAAGCTCTCTAAATTAAGTTTTATGGCTATCCTAAGAGATGAGTCATTGAACTGTCACACTAACAGGGGTTCCCCTCCTTCTCTCCCATTTTTCTCCTCCAGGGTTTATTTCTGTTTGCTCGAGTGAATGTCTTTAAGTTTGCTTTCATTTAGTCGTTATAATCACCAGCCTGCCTTCTTTCAGTACAACACATTGTAATGTAATAATTTCTTTCAAACGCATGGTGTGATTTTAATCCTGGTCGTTTGCTAGTATTTTCAAATAATCTGCACTTTTTCCCGTCAATTGATGTATTTCAGTCACGTGAAGAGTGAATCCTTTAAAAGATGAGGTGATACCCCTTGTCCAGCTTCAACAAGGGAGTTTATATAGTTTATAGTTTAAACTGAACCAATACCAAAAGTTAAGTGCAAATTTTTATTTTTTTTTAAATTCAAAATAGACATTAAGCATTTAAGATGCATCAGTCAGTAATGGTTGGCGCTCTTATAAGAGGTCTTTTTATAATTTGGATGGTAAGAGAGAATCATGACTGTTTTTAAAATAGTGCCACCTGAGGGCCTGAAGATCAGCATCATCCAGTTTTGACCTTCAGGCTTGGCCCCTGCACACAGAGATTCCTCCTGATTCTCTGTATCTTTCAATGATATTATTCAATGTAGATGATGAGATCATCATCACTTTTACAGATAGGAACATTTCCCTGAAATTTTTTCACAATGTTTTTTGATAGTTTGTGACGGACTGGTGAGCTACTGCCCATCTTCACATCTGAGAGGCTCTACCTCTCTGAAAGGCTTCTTTTATACCAAGGCATGTTGCTGACTGTTTCCAGTTCACCTAGTTAGTTGTCTTATGCTCCTTCAGTTGTCTTTGATTTGTGCTTAGTACTTTTCCAGCCTTTTGCTGCCATCAAATGCGAAATGAGCTCATATTTATCATGAAAAGACTAAATGTCTCAGTTTCAACATCTGATGGGTCCTTTATGTTCTGCTGAAACAAAACATTACATTCTGTTTTTATTTATATTTTTACACAGTGCCACTACTTTTGTTGGAGCCGGGGTTGTACTAACAATAATAAGTTCCTCTAATTGCATGTAGTTCATTAATTTAACTTCAGTTTCAGCTGTGTTTACTTGTGTCCCCAGAGGAGCAATCGGTTTTGCAGCAAAAAGGAGCAGCACATAAAAATACATAGACACATAAAAGCACCTCAAGTGCATAAAACACATGGACACATAAAATACACAGACACATGAAAGTAACCCAGGTACATCGAGTCCAGAATCAACATAGTTGGTCAGCCCTGCAGGAAGACTCAAATGATTTGATTAATGGATCACAAGTTACTGCGACCATAAATATGAAGGGTGAAGTTTTGAAAGTCAACGGTATGAAAGATAATTCATAAGTGGAAAATATTCAGTGCAGTCTCCAGTCTTCCCAGCAGTGGATGACCCAGCAAGTTATTATAGTAGAATATTAAGACCTTTCATTAAAAATACATCCTGCGAGATCCAATCACAAGCGGCCAACACTAACACAAAGTCTGAACACATTCCAGGACAGAGATCCGATCTCTCAGGCTGCATTTGAATGTCTGGGGTACTTATATTCAAATTGACTTCATAGCCTGAATATAAAAGTGTTCTGGGACTGATTCAAGAGCTTTCGGCTTTGGAGAAGACTCATTTGATTTTGTGTGCAAATGACCAAAATGAGGCTTTTTGTCATTTCAATTTGTCTCAGTGTTTGTGTATTCCTGGTGTTGTTTTGTTTTCTGCATATCCTACTAAATAAAGGTTCAGGGAAAAAAGAAAAAGGTTGTAGCAGATTTTCTTCATCTTGTTATTTCCACGTTTTTTAATTTCTTCCAAATTGTCTCTTCTTATTTCAAGCTACTGCCTTTGATGATTAAAAGCAATTCATTTGGCATTCGGAAGATAAATAAAAGATGTGCAAGTTTATTTCCTTATAGAGTGGGAAGGTTTAAACTCGTCACTCAAGATGGTTCGGGTTTAGTGTCAGGTGTGAGCACATGTGCTCAGCGCCGGACACTTGTGATCGCATTTCTCGTGATGCATTTTAAAGCAAGGCCTGAACTCAGAGTTCATGACGGTAAGATTAGAGAATGACTGCACAAGTCGGGCTTGCTTGAAAGTGTAGAAAGGACGAACTGTTTTTTTGTAAAAGGAGGTGGCAGCAAAGCTTAGGTTTGCAAAATTACATCTGAACAAACAAAAACAACTTCCAAAATGATGTGCTTTGAAGAAAAAGACCAAAGTTGGGATATCTAGCCATGCCCCTTGATTTGGGCTTGTTTTCCAGCTACAGAACCTGGACACCGTGTGGTCACTGAGTCGACCATGCACTTCTCTGTGTACCAAAAAAAAATAAAAATAAAAATCAAGGTGCTGTGATGACAGACCATAACCTGATAAAATGCTCTGGTGGGAAATTAAGAGAACCATGCTTAAACCAATTCATTTAATCTTGGGTACGTAGTGTTTGCACAGAAAAAAAAATGCAGTCAAATAAAACTGGGTGGTTAATGTTGAATGTTGGTCGTTAGCGTCCCTCAACTCTGATGCAAAACATCAGCGTCAGCCCAAAATACCAGCAAGTCAACACAAGAATCTTTCCCTGTCTAACAGAGATTTTATCAGAGACCCTCTCAGACCGTGTGATCAGACACTTTATGTGTGCCACTGATCACTGAATGGGCCACCATACAGCTGCGGGGCATTCAAAGACACTCATTTAGGTGGCGGGCCGGTGAGGCATGCTGGCTGCTGCCGTCTGCCTCTCATCCAGCTGCTCAGACGTACACGCTCATAAATCCGTGTGCATATGAGCACACAAAAACAGATAACGTCACAAAAGTGGCGCATTCCTTCTGAGACACGGCGCTGCCTAAATAGGGTGGCTTCAGGCTTTGTAGTCTTTCAAACACGGGGAAAGAGAAGGAAAAGTGAGCGAGGCAGATATATAGAGAGTGGAAAGATATGATGTTTTACTTTTTCTGCCTCGGCTGTGAAACCTCATCCTGCTTTCATTACATCTTTCACACTGTCAGAGTGGCTTTTGTGTGCATCGCTGATGAGGCCCTCTTGTCACCGAAGAGGTTACCCAGCTGATATCTGATGCCTTTTCCATCAGACACACACACACACACACACACACACACTTACTGGCACATGCACACATCCACTGTCCTCCTATTTTACTTTTTCCAAACACAAGCGCCTGTGTCTCAGATTCTTCCTTTCTTCTGTGGTTACCCTTTTGGTTAGTTCTTCCATACCAACACAGGTCACGCAACGAAAGATAGAAAGGGAAAGAACACGCGAGGAAACACTTCCATCACTGTCAACAGGGGTAAAAACAGGCAGGGGGGCAAGAAAAGGACAAATACAGAGGGAGACGTCTGCTTTTTCTTCTCCCGTCTGCAACTTTCTGCCGCTTCCTTCATCCCTAAAGATGGAAACCTGCTGATAAACAAACAAACAAACAAACAAACAGGGTTAGGGATTCTGCCTCATCAGACTTTATTTTACTTACTCCTGTGATGGTTCGTAAGGAAAAGCCCTGAATCCCCCTTCGGATGAAAGATGAGTCAGGATAAGAAACCACAGTGCCATTGTTTCCCCGTGGAGTGTCACCACTGAGGATAAGGCCGGGGATTTCTTCAGTTCTGGTTACGTACCGTGAAAAGGAAGGTACATGTGCAATAACAGAAAACATTTTGACATTATGGTGCGTTTTCAGTGCAAGATGTTGGCATTTTCTTTCATTTAAAAAAGCCTCAGTTTAGTTAGTGTCTATGAATCATTCATTGGCAATGACTTTTATTACACCAGAGACGGGAAACAGACCTGTCATGTGTGTCTTGTCAGTCATTTTAATTATTATTACGAATCCATTCCTGCATTTCAGACCAATAATATATTCCAACAACAGGATGGGACAGTAATCTTTTTTTTTTTTTTTTAAACCCATTAATAATGTTGTCCTTCCTGCTCAAACCACCTGAAGGAGGTCATGGCATAGAGGATACTAAGAAATTGTTGCTCTTTTCTTTTCTGTTTCTTTTCTTTTTTAAATACTAGCCATCTTTGTTATCGGGGACAGGTCCAAACAGCAGGTAAGTCAGTTCAGTACCCATACCCAGTCCTGGCCCGGTCTTCTTCACAAGGTTACTTCAGTTCAATGACGGCTGTTTGTGCTGCAATATTTTATCAGACTGAAGCCCGGACTTCGATGACACCTTGATTCTTTCTGTCTTGGCTGGTGTTTTTTGGATTATTGTCCCTTATCCCATTTTAACCAAGCTTGGCCTTTTTACACCAAACTCTGGGGGGGGGGGGGGGGAAAAGTTTTTCATTTTTTCCTTTAAGAGGTATGTGTACAACCTACACTTCCAGTTTCACCTCCGTCGGTGAAACAGCTGATTCCAAGAAGCTTTTAGAAAAACTGATGGCAGATTTTTGATTCATTCTGAACTGTGATTTTTAAATTATTAAACTATTAAAGACATTTAAAAAAATGCACCTGTTACTGAGTTATCAATTTAGTAAAACTGTGTTTGCTTCCAACTTCCTTTCAAAGGTTATACTATCCTGCCAGTTTGTTGTTGTTGTTTTAATGGAGGTTTTTAGGGACACAATAACCTTAATTTTGACTGTGGTTTGTCTCTCTCCTGATGTTTTTACTGAAACTAAGGACTGATTCTGGATCTAATGTTTCATGACGGAGACATCAGACTGTACATTTAAAGAAACAAAAACCTCAGGGGGCTGATGAGCCACTGGTCTCATTTCTCAGCTTTATTAAGGGTGACATGTGGATAAATGAAATACAACTAAACAAAACACATAGAAATAGCTGAAGAGGCCCGTTATAAGGTGAAGAGGAAGGAGACGTATGGGAATAATAATGGCAAGAGAAGGTCGTGACGGTTACACCAGTGTTTCATAACAAAACCTCCAGGAACAATTTTATCTTAATGTGCATTTGCTCTGGACTGCTCTGCTGCAAATGTAAAAACATTCGACTGCCAGGGCCCTCCTTTAAACCTGTAGGATTAGATTTAATCCGCAGTCAAAGCTCATAGAAAGTTTGAAAGCAAACAGAAACCACTCACTCTTCACCCCTGGAACATCTCTCCAGTGTAAATGCACATCCACAGCCAATTAGACTTGTGCTGAGCTTGTTTGCTTTCTCTATAAACTGCCCTGAGATGACTTTAGTGTGAATGCATGTTATATAAATAGACCAAACTGATGTGAAATCTATAACTGTGCATTTTGCTTGGGTGTTGCAGGATCAATAAACTTTTTCAAGCAGGCCAGTACAGTCGAGCACTTTAAAAGACTCCAGCCTTGACCTAACCTTTTTTTTTTTCATACATTAACTTACTCAGGCCTTTTGGCAAAATCACTCTGTTCAATGTTCATTATAGTTCCAGTTATGCTTTTAGATGAAATTCACTTTTTAAACTTACTCTTATACTATCATACTGAATGTACACGTGCTTGAATATACATGTACAGACCGTCTGGCACACAACCATGAATTTAAGTATTTAGGGTACATTGCTCTCTTTTATCAAGAGCATACTGTTTTCATTCGAGGGTAGTAATGTTTTTAAGCTCAGATATTGACCTGTTTTTCCTCCAAAAAAAGTCCCCTCTTGCATGTAAATATGCTCTTTTGCCTCTGAAAACTGTTTCTGCACTTCAGTACACTGCTCCCTGCAAAAAAAAAAAAAAAAAGCCATTCTCTCTAGTTTGAGCCTCACGCTCAGAGTTTTGTTTTTTAACACACTTGCAAACCTTTTGATGACAGATTCTTACTTTTTACTTGATGCATCTAACAGAAAACTGGACAAAATCAAGTTGTCAAGCATGCCAGCACTGATATAAACTCTTGATGTGGTTCCAAACAGTGTCATTTTGATGATATATGTGCTTTCTTTACTGTTTAGGCAGATTCATTTTGGGAAACAATCAGCTGAACCGACTAAACCAGTAACTGAAGAAACGCTGTGTAGTAAAAATGAATGACATGTTTTTTAGATTCAGTCGACCCCAAAGTGACTGTTATGATGAGTCAATGACTTTTGACCATGAAATTAATGCTCCCAAGCTCAAAAAAAGGTGTTTTTCTTTCTTTTTTGTTAATTATATGTCCGTTTAGGGATACTTTCATGGATTTCCATTCCTAGGTTTGCCTCGCACAGTTTCACCGTCTTTCTGGTGATTTCCTCCGTCATTTTCAAAGACTGGACTTCCAGGCTTTGCCCGGTAAATACCATTCAGTTCCCATTTGCATTTATTTTTACTCTCCGACTTTCAACTAGCCACAGGACAATAACAACCTGAAGCTAAGCAGTCTGAGAAGATGTTTCAATAAACATTTTCTTTCTCCGAACTCCTTAATCCCTCCGCATTAATGGCAGATAGCAGACACACCTTACTTCAGAGAAAAAAGGCTCACCCTCTCTCCTCGTCCCACAACATTAACCATCCTCGCTTCTTTTGACCCTGGCCTTATCCCCCTCTTTTCTCATCCCTCCAGCCCACCTCTCAGCAATTTACATCCAGAGGTTGGGAAGCAGCTGGACAATAAAAGCAGCTTAAAAGGACACACTCCCACAATGTTTATGTTAGCCGGCCCTGAGCAGCAATCAAAGCGAAGAGTAAAGGGGCCGGTTGTTTTGGTCAGTGGCCAGGTTGCGTGTCTCCATCTATCTCTGGCTGTCACAGTTGAAACGACTTCAGGATAGCCAGGGGGAGACGTTGTGTGTGTTCGCCAAGAGTGCATCTATGGTCCAGCGTGTCCAGGGGGCCTGGGTCTGGGGGGCTTTAAACCCACCGCTCAGTAACACAGTTTCTCCAAACAAGTTGTTGGGGTGACCAGATTAGACCCCCAGGAAAGGGATCACGCCCAAGATAAAGGACGAGACATTCCAGCGGTCCATCAAACAACAGCGGCTGAAGACAACCCTTCAATTTATCAAAAGAAATGACACGACGGCTGCGAAGAAGACCGATTACGAGGAGCCAGCTCTTATTTAATGCAGTTTGTAACTTTAAATAACTTAATCCATTTCACTTTTTTTGAAAGTTCAAAGAAAAGTTGGAAGGATCACTTTCAAACAAGATCATATAAATCAATCTTACATAATGCATTTTACCTTTTTTTGTTTGTTTTTATGTTACACTAGTGAGTCCAAAAGGATACTATCTTTCATACAAATACAGAAACGTGCATGTGAGTGGATTTGGACTGGCAGAAAGATTTTGGAGATACAGTTCTGAAGCAGACACTGTGAACTGTTGCCTTAGTTCACAGTGGTGAAAACAATGTGTATTTGATCATCACAAATCAGGGGTTACGCTCTAGTAAAATTAAAAATATTGTTTTTTTGCCTGCCCTTGGTCTGGAAGGAGGCGAGAATGAAGATGGTTCAGCTGAACTATCCAGCTCGGGTTCTTCGGCTTGACCTGCGAGGCCTGTTGAGGCCCATTTCCTTGTTTCTAGATTAACCAGGGTGGGTGGAGTCAAAAATACGTCCCACTCTTCAGAAACCCAAGGGTTTATTGGTCCTTTTTGTTTCTTTGACCGTATTAAACACCTTCCATGTGGTTCACTTTCGAAACAGCAGAGGCGAATATCAGGTTAGATGCAGATAATCATTACACGAGTCAATTTAACTCACAATGTCTTGATGTTGACAAATTCAAAAATTGTATCCAAGACAAACAGTTTAACACCAGTACGCTGAGAATTTTTTGCAGATAATGATGTAAAACAATATATTCACATAATCTGCACATGGATTAACTAGAAACTGACCAAAAGAGCAAGTTTAGGTTTGAGGTAAAACCTAACTGCGTACTCAAATTTAAAACTATTCACTCATCAAAGCACACCGTGGCACACGTAAATACATGCCTTTCTTGCTGAATCACATGCAAGGCAGCGGTAAAACACCCTTTTTTCTTTCATGGTCGACGGACTGTCCTTACTGGGAAGATGGATGGAGGTTTATTGTAATCCCCGCCTCTCCTACAGGACTGATAGTTCCCCTCAGATCACCTCGAGGCCCAGGGCAGATAAAAGCCAGTCTGAGTGCTAATTGTTACACGATGAAACCACCCTCATCTGGCACACATGCCATCCCAGCGTCCATAAATCTATCTACGCTCCAATCTGCTTTATCTCCGTGGGCACCACTCCCTTTCTAAGTACCTCCAGCTCACCCTGCACCGATGAATAGCAATCAAGTGCTTCTTGTAGGTGAAAATATAACACAAACTGATATTTACATTTCAGTCATTGTAATGACCCTCATTCTACACTCATGCAATCCCTTTGGAGGCTTGCACGGCGAGGTTACAGGTTGTGTGCACATTATCACCACAATGATTCTCACCGAGGTAGATATCACTTATCTTCTACCTCCCTTTTTTTTTTTTCTTTGCTGCTACAGAAATACTTATTTCACGACAGAACCTAAATCAGCTGGGGCTCTTTCAAGCATTAAACTTGCCCAGAAAGTTTTATTTGCCCTCCGACATCTAAAACCATTTAATTCTTTAGCATTAAGCGTGTACATTATTTCCCCTCTATCCTCTAAGGCAACGCTGAAAAGATGAGGTACCTGTGGATGAAATTCCTTCCCCTCATGATCCTTGATCCAGGTAATTGCAGCAAATATTTGACTTCTCAGCTGAACCACACTGAACTGGGCTGGCAGCACCGACCTCAAAGCTGTGGTACACCTCAAGGCAAACCTCGCACATCAATGTGTTTACTATTGCAGAGTTCAATTGCACCTTTCACTGTGAAAGAGAAAGTCATGGGAAGAAACGACACCTTCAGGCAACATCTAGTGTAAATACAGGTTTATTAGGGAAGAAAATGTTCCATGATAAAAAGAAAGAGAGGGGAAAAACCTAATTCACATTAACACGGTGCATTGAAACACACAACTTCAAAATCCCATTGTTGCTCTGCACAAATATGATTCCTCCTTAGAAAAATACTCTCCCTCACAAGAAGAAAAAAGCTAAATGGTACAAGAGGGCAACATCTGTCAAACTTCTTTTTTTCAATGATTTTCCTCAACTTCCTTACATGGATCATTCAGTAAAACTCGATGAAATGGACCCCTCCTATGCACTGCTGGATACACCTGCCACCTGAAAACTGAGGTTTGATGGTTAAAGTCGGAAGGCAAAACAGAACGCTGTTGGTCCGGGTCTAGAGGATGCAAGAGCTGACCGGCTGAAGCAGCGGATGGAAAAAACGACAGGTCCGATCGTGTGGCAGACGAGGCAAAGCTGATGGATCAAATAAAAAGGTCCTATGGCGAGGCGTTGGTCGTTTTATGGAGAGGTAGGACAGTCGTCATGTCGATGGATTAGGTCCCATGATAAAACGGTGATCGTGAACTTCTAACAGTACATGTCTGGGTTTTTAAGTGATCAACACTTGTAATGACCTGGTACCTTAAGAGCGGTTCCATCTCTGTGCATCAAAATCCTCTCCAACAATGTATACACTATAACTGTATATGTACTAGATGAACGGCAGCAACCTCATCTAAACATGGAAATTTAATGGTCTAAAGACAGGTGGAGTCTTTCTTGAAGCACTTAAGAGGTAAGGAGCCAAACCTTACGAGTTTTTATTACAGAATCTATCCAGATTAAGTCCAATCGGGGAAGGTTTGGCACAATATGCTATTTATGGAAGAGATATACTGGAACAAAAAAGGAAATATTCAGTTTAGAGATGCTCCCTTAATGACTATTAAGTTATTGAGAAAAGTGGCAATAATTTCAGCTGTATAACTGCATTTATCTTTCGATAGTTATACAACAGTGAAGTTAACATCTGGTCCTACTTTACAAACAGTGATCCTTCATTTCCCTCCAGAGCGGTCATGAGGACACACACTGGAGTGGATGTGCCACATTCACTTAAGAGAAAAAAACAAAAGTAAAACTTCTTTACAGTAAAGGTAAAAAGCTAACATCTCATATACCGTAATGTCTGAACCATCCAGGATGATGGGGCACAACTGGCTAAAAAACGTCACATCCAATCAGCGGTGAGAACAGCGAAAGCAGGACGGCCTCCATCAACCTGTCAGGAACACGGTGATCTCACACTAAAAGCCCAGAAACATTTAGTTTATTGCATCGTTTGCTCAACAAAGGAGGTCTGAGTGGATGTTGATGCACTTTGGGGTTAAAAGGAGGCCACAAGACACAATCAGGTGAAAAGAAAGCAAATCTTAATCTAATCGACAGATCAAATTAAGAAAAAAAAAAAAAAAAAGTCAATACAGCATAAAACTGGAACTGAAAGGATTTCAAAAAAATCTTAACATATTCACTTTTTTTCTTTTAACTTGCACAGAAAAAAAGGTGAGCAGGTAGTTGTATCAAAGGGAACACCAAATCACCAAATAAAATTAAACGGGGAAGAAACTATGGCGTGGAAAACTGTTGGCTCTTCAGACTGCAATCTCGCCTACTGGAGATCTACCATGATCACTTTTTATTACAATTCATCTACCGTTCTCATTTCCCTGTTAATAGTTTTCTAAAACATGACAATAGTGAAACTTAACATGAACGCAGCTACACGTCTGATTGTTTTACATCAGTACACGCATTTCATATCAACATTATCTGGGCCAGCACCCCAAATTAAATAGAAGACACCCTTCCCATGATATCTAGAAATAAAAGAAGTTACTTGTCTAAATAATGCAACTATCTTACATCGGTGGGAAAGATCTATAATATTTGAACTGTGTGGCTTCTACTGCACGAGCACGTGTTTGATACAAAGGTTCTTTTATTTCTAGATCATTGGAAGGGTTTGCTAAATCTCTCGTCTTGGTCATCCTCTTTGCTCTGAGGGGAGATGACGAGATCGCTGGAGTACTTCTGATAAAAAAAAACAAAAAAAACAAAAACAAAAACAAAAACTTTGTGTTCTTCAAGTGCTCTCAGTGGAGGCAACTTTGAGGAGCGATCGCCTTACTGGCTCTGCGTCTCGCGGACTTTTGCTTGCAGGGCGTCACATGTCTTCTTAGCGTCGCCTAGCAACATTGCAGTGTTTGGTTTGTAGAAGATGGGGTTGTCGACGGCTGCGTAGCCCACTCCCAGAGAACGCTTCATCACAATCACCTAGACAAACACAAACAAGGCAATTAACAGATGGTACCCAAGGAGGACATAATGACGATGCCAGTAAAATTCTGATTACTGCTTTTTCCATTCAAAAGAAATACTTCTTATTAATTTAAATGGACATGTGTGAGCACTTTTCTGAGAGTATGTGTGTGAGAATCCCGTCTTTGATTTCCCAGAAGGAAACGCTTGTGGAAATGAATGGGAGCGTGGTATAAATCCCAAATCTCTTGCTGGTGCCAGTGGGATGCTCCAAATGTCATCCCACAAGGACAAAGTTATTACTAATAGTTTCAGCATGGGAACGCACCTGGAACTTTAACAGTCTCTGTGTGTTTGAGAGTGTAGGGCAACATTTCTAAAGGTTTGTGCGATTCGTCATAGGGAGGCCCGTCTGCAGGTGCAGCTCCGACATTTCGGTTATTGTAAAATCTTCCATTTGCCTTCAGCTTTCTGAGCCTGAGGGCAGATCTTAACATCACGCAGACAGCAGATGCCTCACCTGTTTGGACTTCCAGACCTCCAGCACGGGCATACCAGCAATGATGGAGTTGGGATCTTCCTGTGCAGCCGAGTTCACTGTGTCATTGGCACCGATCACCAGGACCAGGTCAGTCTCTGATGGTGTAAAACCATAAATAAAAGTCAAAAACCAAAATGCCTCACAGCTCATGTTTGTTGTTTTCTACATTTAGATCAAGAGTTTGCGAAGAGCGTCCTCATTTTATCACGTGTCTATCCCAATAATAAACAATTTGAATACTTGACTATGAATAGGATGATTTTAAACTCAAATTAATCTAATCACACTGAGTGTGGCCTGTATTTGAGGCTTACAAATTAAGAGATCAGTAATATAAAAGACAAAAATTCACAGATGCAAAACAAACAAAAAAAAAGGGCTGCTGCAAAGAGCAGTTTTCATGCAAAACAAATAAATAAAATCTACTAGATCAGAAAAGTTTGTGCGTTTGTTGAAAAAGTGTGAGGCTAAATCTGTATGGTGGTTTTTTTTTTTTTAATTTGTTTTTTTGACAGGTGATCTCTATGATCGAGAAATACAAAACAAATTAGAACATGAGTGACTTTGTTACAATTTTTGCCGAAACGAAGAAAAAAAAAAAACGGTGAAGGCATACTATTAAAAAGTCACTATTAAACAAGTTCCCCCATCCTTCATGTTTGTTTAAAAACAAACAAAATGTAAAATATAAAAACAGATATCAAAATATATAAGGCAGGGAAAAAAAGCGTTGTTTAAACTTAAATCAAAAATTCAAGTTATTTTATTTATGTTTTAACTCCTCCGTCTCTACATCTTTTAAAAGGCAGATGCGGCAAGTACACAAACAGACTAAATATATGCATTTCAAAAAAAAAAAAAAAAAAAAAAAAACACGACAGGAAAGACAGGCTCTTACCTGGGAAGTCCTCGTTAATCTCCTCCATTTCCAGAACAATATCATACGGGACACCTGCTTCAGCCAGCAGCACGTTGAGCTGACCAGGCATACGGCCGGCCACCGGATGAATCCCAAACCTGTCAGAACCAAAGGCTCATTTTAAGTAAACACTTGCACAAAATCCCTCCTATACGAGCACGAAGGAGGCAGAAAAGAGATGTCCGAGGTGGCTGAGGAGGGATCAAAATAAATTGAGCCGGATGGAGGAGGAGTCAATAAAAGTAAAGACAAGCCGTGATAATAGCCCGCTACCATCGACTCCCACCGCACTCCTCCCGCACAATCATTTACCGAGCGTGCACTCCTGTGTAAACTGGATGTACATTGTTCTCAGTCTCAATTAGCAAAGTCATATAATTAACACCAACCACTCACTTCTGCCGGCTGCTCTCTTTCCTCATTGAAACTTGGCCGTTTTAACGTAACACCACTTTAAGAATCATTTTCTATTTGTTGGGAAATTGTTAATGAATACCGAGTGCAAATGTCCCATCTGATCTGGAATCAGTTTGTTTCCAATGTGTAATTCTACGCATGTAAACATGAATGATGACAGCGGGAAAAGAGTGTGTGGTCTTGACAGTAAGGGGTTCCTTTCTGACCCACCCCCCTGCCCCCACCAAGAAAAAAAAAAAAAGACACTGTCGTATTATAAGAGTAATGTGGCTGGTTCATTAAGACTAAAGAAAAATGTAAAAGTAACTGTGTTTTAGTTCAGTTTCTTGATTTGTACAGAGGAGAGAAAGAAAAAACAAAAAAAAGATCAGGACAAACGAGTTTCTTTTTTGTTTTCCCGCCTACTTCTCTGACCACCCACTTTCTTCTAATCAAGTACAAATGCTCTAAGCAGCAGCAGCTGCAACAGCCAGGATCAAACAGCAGAGGAAGGGCAATTACAAGGTTCCCCTCTACCTTGTCCCGTCCCTCCCCTCCCACTTCAGCCTTTTCTGCTTCGCACACACACATAGACGTGCATCTCTTTGGTGCCGTTGCATCTTTCTGTCACTCTCAACTTCTTTCTTTTTGATTGATCTACATCACGCGTAAATATACGCCGTCATTTTTAAAGGCGACTCAGTTCCATTAATCACTTTACCTGACTTTCTTGCCAGCATCTCTAAGCATCTTCACCAACTCAGCAATGGGGTATTGGGCCTTTGCAGCACACAGTCCATAACCTGAAAAGAATTTTAAAACAATAACAGGGAGGAGTGAGTTGATATACAAACCTGCCGCAGACTACACTCATTTTGCTGCAGTTTACAGAACGCAGGACTTATTAAGGTCCAGGGCAAAAACTAGAGCTGTGATGCAACAGATGATCTTGTGCTGCGGGCGCTGGAAAACAATAATGGCATTTCTACGCATGCACCTGAAATTTTCTAAATATCTCGTGGAAAAGTTTGGAAAAGTTTGCGTGTGAGAACGCAAATATCAGCCACATTTGCTTTGGACTTCCTGCCCAGTTTCCTGGGTAATAACTCGGGGAAAATAAGCCCACATGTGAATACTTGGCAAGCGAGTGTACATGCTGATAACAGTTGCTGATTCATACACTCTTTAGTGCTGGTGTTTTTGAATCTTTGCAATGCAGACATATTCAAAAGTATGTCCTAATAACATAAAAACAGACCCCTCCACCCCCAAACCACCACCACGACCACCAATTTCTGCAGTGCTGTGTCTGCATCGTCCTCTGCAATGTAGTCAGGCAGCAATGCTGGAGTACTCCCAACTGTTAAAAGTCTCATGAGTACCATCTTCCTCTCTCAACAGCATTAGTGATGAAGTAAGTGCAGGGAAAGTCGCAGTTGATTTTTCTGCACACTATCCAGGATTTTGCCAGAGCTCAATCAGTTGAAAAAAAAAAAAAGGCTGTGGTGGCTGTTTAACATAACAATCACTCATCTCATTCATTCCTCTCTGTGACTGAAACAATGTTTTCATTTGGCTGATTGTTTTTCAGCACTGTAGCCACAAACATCAGTCAATTATCAACAATAATATATATTTAATCAACAACACAGTTTTGCGATTATCCTTCAGTACAAGAGCGATGAGTGCACATCTGGGTCTGAATGGGCTTTAAAAAAGAAAAGAAAAGTTCAGTTACCCTAAATGAATCCTTAAATTAATTTCATTATGAATGATGTACACTGGGGAAATAAACTATGTAGCTCATGTAAGCTGGCTTTGTACTGAAGTCTAAATTTTGTGCATTTTAGTATTTTACTATTCAGGATCTTGTTCCATCCCGTTGTGCATAAAGGCGTGTGAATGACACACAAAAAATCTAAGTAAAGCAAATTAAAGACTTATTTAAGACTGTATTTACACCATTATAGTTTTTCATCAATTTCTTTGTTAACACTGGCTGAGGATGAAAGTTGCAAAATTTAACAATGTTGTTAACTTAATCTGCAACTGGAAGATAATCAAAATACTTTAAATCTGCAATGCGTGTTGGTAATTTTATATCCAAGCAGAAAACTTTGGTTAGAACAAACTTTTGAGCTGGACCGAGATCTTTCAGCGTCTTTAGCGAGGAGAATACGGCTCATTCACTAATGATTTTTGAAACCCAATTTTATACACTTGGCAAGTGTTTTAATCATTAATTCCTTGTTTGGCTGGATGGTTACATTTTTCTGTGATGTGACAAACTCAGAATACATATTCAGCGAATCTTTACCCAGACGTTAAAGTACTCCCACAGTTTTATGTCCTTTTAATAGTGCTGTAAAGGACACAGTTAAGAAAACATCAGAAATGTGTACTTATAGTCTCTTTCAGTGTGCCAAAATTGCCCCTCAGACTGATGTTGTAATGAACTTGATACACAATCTGCTTCTCCTGGATTGTTTTTGTGTTTAATGACGATGATGCATGGCACTTGATTTTTATCACAGCGGCTCACACAAAAACGTCATATGCTCCAGTGGTGTTTACAAGCCCAGTCACTACAACCAGGAACCGTCTTGTAACAGCACACCAACCAAAACGAGACAGTTTCAAACTTAATTTAGGAAAAAATAGGGGGAAGGGAGAAAAAAAAAAAAAAAGAAGAAAAAAACAAATACACTTTCCAAAACAAGCTGTTGGCCGTCTGAGGTATCCGACGTTCAGATAAACTATTGTAAGGCTTTCGCTCTCCTCGCCCGTCCTTCATTACTCCTTTATTACTTGCGTTGCCAATGTTCGAACACGAGTATCTTGTGTAAGACATGGACCTGAAGCATGCAGAAATGCTCCAGATGAAGCCAGGAAAACACTTATGTTTATCAGGCGAGGCCTTAACTGTTTCCATAGATGTCAATCAGGCAAAGTGACTGTGACGGCTCCAATTAGGAAGACCGCCGAAATGGAAACAAGGGCACTGGCGGAAAGCTGGCGCTGACGTCTACACACAGTTTACAGTGTTTTCATCTGAAGATTGTGTTATGTCATTGATGTTGGTGGTAAAATAGTCACTCTATTTTGAGGGTAATTTGATGTTTTAAAGTATAAAATTTACGCTGAATTTTAGATGCAGAAAAACTTTTGCACGCCTTAATATTTCAGATACAAATGCAGAAAGAAAAGTCTCTATGACGCTGTAAAATGGCCAAATTCAAGTACAAAGTACTACATTTAAGACTAATTCATTTTGACTTGGAGGATTTGTTCCAACATATTTCAATTCACATATTTTAACTGAATTATGGTGTTCTGTAATCTTTTGGTAGACCATTTTGGAAAAAAAAAAAAAAAAAAAAGAGGCTGAACAATCTTTTTTTTTGGTAACCATTTTAAATGTTTCCACTTCTCTTTAATCCCTCTACATTTATAAGAAAAAAAGATGGCTTAACCTACTTTGGATGCTTCACTTCTTCTTCACTGCACCACGTGACCGCTTTAATTCCCCAATTCCTTTAAATTGCAGCGGTTTCCTCTGAAGATTTAGTTTTTGTAAATATGCATTTAGCGCTGTGACTGGAATCACCAATTTGCAGGCTCAGTGCTTTTAGTCTGTGTTTACAAGTACCCACGTGAGCAAAGAAATGAAAGAAAGAAAGAAAAAAGGAAAAAAAAAAAACAACAAAAAAAAAAACTACTCTTTGGAAGCGTGTCTGTTTCACAACAGTCTGACGAGAGGACCGAAACTGGGCCACACAACATTAAATACACAGCAGCGGCTCCAAGGACAGTCGTGACAGTGGAAGGTTTTCACACACCGTATGTAGTAAAACACGTGAAACAAAGAGAAACCATGTAGCTGGAACTCACTTTGGAGCCCATACTTAACCCTGAGAGAGGAACTACAAGCCAATTGAGAAAATAGTATCGGAGATGTCAACAAAACCTGCAAACCCTCATTACATCCAATTTCCCCTTGACCTTGCACATACCTGCTGCGCCGTACAATGTCTATTTCTGAGCCTGCCGACCACACAGAAACTTAAGTGTATGTGCTTTTTGTGTGTGTGCATGCTCTTCACCGTGACTTGTCAATTAGCCGAGCAGAAAGGTGATGTAACATAGGTCGCGATGAGGTTAAATAAACAAGGCGCACTTTGCTCACGCTGAAAGGAAAAAGTGCCGGGAAAAGTTAAAGCACCATATATTTCCCACTCGCATACCAGACCTGTGTGTGCGCTTGGTTTTCTGCATTTTTACCTGGAGTGATAATTATGTTGTGGGCCTCTTTAATCATTTCAACAGTCTGGTCCACGTTGACCTCTGTGTGTGTCCCCGTGATCTCCATGGGCTTTCCTGTCCCGGTGGAAGATGTGCCGTAACCTCCCAGGATCACGTTAGCCAGTGAACGATTCATGGCCTGAGGGGGAAGAAAAGACACTCGCTATTACATTTTTATACAGAAAAATATAGATGCAAAGAAAAATATGCCGGTCGGAGCAGGTCGCCACAAACTTGCTTTAACGGTAAGCTTAGTCCCTCCTGGTGGACGGAAGAGGAACGATCACATTTAAAGACAGAACGCATCAATGCAGAAATCAGACACAGCAAGCGAAGCAGAGCGACTGTTCTCGACTTACCACACACATAATGTAGGACAGAATGGCTCCAGATGAGCCGATGAGAGCGCCCACGATGGTCAGCAGGTTGTTATTGAGCAAGAAGCCTTCAGCACACAGGGCCCAGCCTGAGTAACTGTTCAGCACGGTGATGACCACCGGCATGTCGGCCCCTCCGATTGCAGCAGTCAAGGTTACACCCTGAAGGAGAGCAGAGAGGCTCCTGAGATTTCTTCTAACACTGTAACATTAAGAGTTGTTTAACAAAGCTGGAGGCACAAAAAAAACCAAACTGCCAGTCAGGTGGAAGAAAATATATTTACTATCAATGTCAAGCAATTCAGGTTACCAAACACCAGCTCTTCTTATGTTTTATTTATTTTTTGGGGGGAAAGAAAATTCAGTAAGATATTATCCAGTCAACTGGAAACAATAAGCCACAGACAAATGGTCTGTTACTGCTTGAGCCGGCCTTGTGGTTAACTTAAATGTGACATATCTGTTCTGGGAAACAAGTGGCTCTTCTTCCTCTGGAGTGGGTGCAAATTGTGTTATCCGAACCTGCCTGCAACTGTGAAATGCATGCACTCACAGTCATTAGACTACTTATAAACAGCGCCAGAGAGACTAAAGGCTCACTCTACAAGCGAATCAGACTTAACCAGTTCAGCTTACAGCAGCTCTGTCATTAACTCACCGGAGCTTCGTGTTTTCATCTTGTTTTTTTTTTTGAGGGGGGGGTGTTTTGGTGAGCATCGTCAAGCACAAATTATTGTATGTACAGAGATAAGGCTGTTGTTCTTACATGCTCTGCTTTGAACGACAAAAATAAAAATGTTTGGGGTTCATTTGGAAGACTTTGAAGAAGGTGGGACAGAGCACAAAGTAGTCCAGATGACCCCTGGCCAAAGCAAATCCAGCACACTTGATAAAAACTTGGAATTAAGTGTGATTAAGTAATCAAACTATACATGAAGTTGATCAATGTCACCCTGTGCACGACAGCCATAATTATAAGAAGTATTAACACATCCTGCTGAAATCAGCAACTGGAACTTGCTAGCTTGGTGATTCATTGTTTGAAACTCATTTGGCTTCTTTAAAGAAAACAACAAACATAAATTCTCCATCCTGAGGAGAAACATTTTTTACAATTAGACTTACATGCTTTCTGCCGCTCTATCATCTGTACAGTTTCTGTGTAACAAGGGCCAACTGTAGTTACCAAAGCAGAAGCAAGATCCAGAATCCATTTGTGTGTTCATATTTATTTCAGCAAATCTCACAGATGACTCTTACTGACCAAACTGCAGGTTTATTTTTAGAAATTTGTGTAAGTTTACACACACACACACAC
>JAOWBL010008009.1:0-22084 GCA_028564865.1 Zenarchopterus dispar
TATCTATCTATCTATCTATCTATCTATCTATCTATCTATCTATCTATCTATCTATCTATCTATCTATCTATCTATACCTTCATTTTGTTGCTTAGTGTGGTGGCAGTCCTTCCTCCAAATTTATTTAAACATTTATTTACACAAAGCACATCAACACGATGTAGATGTGTAAATTGTGAACGGATGACATTTCTAAATCTGTCATTGAATGTTCTTGCAATGACAGCAGGGATAAACTCCCACCCCTCTGCAACCCTGAAGATGATGAAGTAGGTATAGAAAATGGATAGATGGATGGATGGATAAATGCATTTGTGTAGCATTTCTGAAGTAATGCATTATAATGCATTTTATTTCAGTCTTAATTAATTCATGGACCCCTTCTTAGTCTGCACAGGTTTTCTTTTAGCCAGTGAAATATCTCTCTTCTCTATCATCCATAAACTGAACACGGTGAGAAATACATCAGGGGTTTGTTGTTCTGAACAAGGTCACTTTTTACAAGTGTACTGGGGAAACCAGATATAAAACTAAACATCGACTGGCAAAATATCGGACCGCTCTGCCTACTGAGCAGCAGGCTGTACCAAGGCAGATCTGAAATCCAAAAATTATTTCATGTTTATCTAAAACCGTGCGTAATCTCATTTTATCACATCCCCACCTCCATTTCCTTGTTTGTGCCCGTTTACTAAGCTCTATGCTCACAGAAAACTATTTCTAAATCAATCAGCTCCCGAAAATACACTGAGGCTTCAGGTGCGGCGAAAAGAGAGGTGTTGATTACGGGAGGCAGAAAGGCAATTTGCAACTTGTGTGGACTTCAATAACCCCGTCAAATGTTTATTAGACAGAATAAAGCGATTTGGATTCCTCGTTAAGCCAGGTAGAACAGTCTGATTGCACCCGCAGTGACGCCTTGTCCGTGGCTGCAACAATAATTTAACGCTTAGTCAATCAAGGTATTGGAAATTAACCATACAGTTCTTGTTCATAAAAAATCACTCCATATCTGTCTTTTAATTATAAAAAGCGCTCGGAGAAACGTTCTGTAGACTTGATAATTAAATATTTTATTTCCATTTGCATGTAATTTATGTTTCTTTCATGTTTCCACCTTCCTTCATTAAAGTGACATTCATCAGCTGCCTGATTAATATTTTGCCACATATCAGCTAATGCTTGACATTTTCTTTGAAGTGATTGTCTGATTTAATCAATTTGCAACATATGCAACAACTGGCATTCCAGTCAGAGTACAGCAGAATTTTATGTGTGCACTGACTTTTTAATATCATAAAAATGGTGTTATTAATCACCCAGTCTAACATTCATTCAGCTGTAGGAAATACAAAGAGGATGTCACAGATCACGTACGACCATACCTGCTCATATTATTTCCTTTAGAAAAAACTAAAAAACTTAGAATAACTACTTAAACATGCATATCGTCATCATCTTAAAATAATGGCCTAAGTCAAATTTTTTGCGTTTTTTTTTTTTTTTTTTTTTTTAGGAAAACAGAAAAAAAATGAAATCAAACAAGTTTTGTTTTTTTTTTTAATGAAAAACTTGAGAAAAATATGACTTGGCCTTTTAGCTGTCAGCTGGCAATGCCAACCACTACACCAAACATGAAAAGTAAAAAACAGTTGCCTGAATATATGAAATATCATTCAAACTGCTCATATTAAATGTTTACATCATCCTCCTGCTGTGGACTAAATTACCAACATTTCTAAATCACTAAATTTACACTAACATGGCATGGATGTCCCCCCCAATCATGCAGCCCAGATTTTAGCATGTGGGTGGTTCTAGGGGGCGGGGCTACAAGAGCATTGGCTCCAGCTGAAATCTGATTGGCCCCTGAAATAATTCCATCCTCTCACTGGTCTGTTCAATATCCCAAAACAACCATCTGATTCTAGGCTGTATAATTATATTTATTAACACTTATCAACACCAATGCACCAAACAACAATGTCCACCATCAGTAAATCTTACAGGAGCATAAATAGGTCTGAATAACGCTGCAGTGAGTTGAAGACTGAAGGACAGCCTGCATGTAATTAATGTTACATGGAAATCTAAGAAAGAAGGCAAAGTTTTACTGAGTTTGTTGATAAAACAGAGAGATCTGTCTCTTAGAGATCTGCGTCTCCAACCATGCTGGTTGTCAGTAATGTGAGGAAAAAAAAAAAACAACATTAAATCACTGCTGTCACACAGCTCAAGTCTGATAACTATAACATCAACCCCGTGAACCTTAAGGTGCTGTGGAGATGTTGTTTATAGTTGTACACTTATGGTTTGTGTACTGAGAACATGGGGCCAAGGGGGTCAGAAGCTGCAGCAAGCTATTACTTAAATGTAAATTTAACCAAAGCTTTTTACTCTTTAACCGACTTCTTGAACAAGATACGACTGGTGAAATACACAGCTTACCAAAATGTTTGTTTGAAATGTCCAGAGTGATTGTGTTGACCTTTGTGGTCCCTTACCCTTGATGGCTTCTTACCTAGGAAGATCCTAAATCCATCACTGTTTCAGTGTGACAGGAAGAGGGACCAGCTCTGTAGCCCATCCCAGACGTCATCAGATGAGAGGGTGACACTCTGGAAAGGTCTCCACTCCATCACGGGGTCAAGTGAAATGTTTAGTGTACCAGTGAAGGCTGTTAAGGCGGTCTGACAATGTCAGATCTATTTACCGAGCTCCTTCTTTTACACAAATGTCACACACACTGTAAATTGATGCAGAGATGCCCCTTCTCTCAAAAGCACGCATGGTGAAGTAGTTCAATGTTAAGCTACACATGCACCTTGGAGAGGCGTGCGGAGGAAGTGCAGCAGGTAGACTGGCAGGTCATTAAATGAAGCAGTCAAACATGCATCCAGGGTCTGATCGGCTGACCTTCCTCGACAGAGGAGCAGACAGTAGCGTTATCACATACTCCATCGCCCAGACTGGGTCCATCTGGGATGTGCTGCTTGGTGATTGTGGAGAGGGAAGGCCATGGGTGGAGTGATTGCGTTGACCTTTATGGTGCTCAGTTGAATGTTGATATGAAAAGGGCTGCGATTTTCGTACAGAGTGAGATGTCTCACAAGTTTTGCATTATGACCCCACACTTGTTATGGGCCTTTGAAGAAATGTGTCAAAGTGGAGCATTGGTGCAAAATGCATGATCACAGATGAAAAGGTCTTCAGGCTGTTGTCACCAATATTTACTGCAATAACTAACTGACCAAGAGTGCTGCTATTTTGATTTAACTTTAACAACATATATTTTTAAAAAGTGGGTGGTGAGTTTGTGAGCTTCATTTATAGTCAAAGGGATTTTTAAAAAAAGAGAACAAGTGGATATGCACAAACGTAAAGCTGTATAGAAAAGACACAGACGACTGTTTAAAGGCTGTTAGAGTAATTTGTTTTGTGCCCTCCCTTTCACTAAGCACAACTTTGATGCTGTAATGATCAAAGTTGAAATAAAATGTCTTATATTAGTTTACAAGAGTTTGAAAGCAATGATATTTTGAGTTTAGTTTGAAACCAAGACAGTGGCTTATTTCAGGATGATTTGATTTTTGTAGCTATTCTTAGTTCATTTTTGAAATAATGAGACCGAGTTTTATTCTGATGGTTGGTTTACTTTATAGCACTGGTAAAATCTAACAAAAGCATTCCAAAAATAAAAAAAATATTAAAACTAATTGAAAACAAAATAACAAAACTCATTCTTTTAGAAGACTTGTACAGCACATGTAATTTACAGCCTTACCCAGAGGTAATAGCATCAGCGCCTGTGATGCAGTCGAGTCTCATTGAAAAGAGCGAAGCAAAAATAAATTTCCACATCAAATTGTTCCAGTTTGGAAACAAAATCATAAGCTGGTACATGATTGTATTTTTGGCGCTGATCTGATCAGAACAGAGTTATGTGTTTCACTGCGTGTATGTATTAAGTTTAAATTACCATTAGAGCTGCAGCAGCTCATCATCAGCAAAATGAAAGCAATGCTCTCCAGGGCCTTGGCTGAATTGGGTTTCATGTAACGTATTAATTTCCTTCCGAGGCAGTCTAAACACATACACATAAACAGATGTACTTATACGCGCAGCGGGTGTTCTTATGCCTGTGCACAAACATGCCCATGTATTTGTTTTTGAAGCCCCAGCTGTCACAAAGCTTTTTGCTTTCAGGGCCACTGTGTACCACCTCTCAGTTTCAGGCCACCGTGGAGTGGATACGACAACAAAGTTTAAGCTCTCTGACAAATGAGCTGAGTCAAGGAGCTTGTTTGCACCTTCAGTTGTTTATCGGGTGGGCCCATCACAAACAGACAGCTCCAAGTCAGAGCCAATTTACGCCTAACATCAGAATATATCTTGATATGTGTGGTTTTTTTTTATTGACAATAAGTTTAATAATCAGATCAGCCTCTGAATGTGTTCTGAGAGACTGAATTTTAATATGTTTAGAGCTTTAAATAAGCTCAGAGATTTGTAAATTTACTTCCAGGGAAGACGTTCTTGTAAAGAAGTTTCCATTTGCTACATGGTGTATAAAATTAGGCAGATCTTGTGCAAATTTTTGGTTTGTAACATTTTTTTCTCTCGCTTCATATGTTTTTCATTTATATCCATCATATGGCTGAATTATATGTTATCTCTTTGGGCCATATGTCTCCTATTGCAGCTAAAATGCTGCATCTGATTGTTTATGTGATCTCTCACATCAGGATGTATTCAGAAAAAGTGTGCTCATTTCCCCCCTTTGTTTTGTCGGCAGAATACTTAAATCCTTGATGAACATGAATGATGGTTAAATGTTTTTTGATTCTGTTAAAACCCAAATAAGTATAGTTTACAGGCAAACTAATGCAGTTTGTGCTTGTCATCATTAATTTGTGTGGAAGTGAAGATATCAGTGACTTTCTTCAAAATAAGAATGCATATTTATTAGCAAATTCAGTGACGTTAATGAGACAAATCATTCAATATCTTGGGATCATAGTGGCTGAAAAATAAATAAAAATCATCAGTCAAATCAGCTTCTCATTGTAATGCATTTAAACATCATTCCAGCTTTGTCCGATCTGGGCTTGTACTGATTTTTGATATTTTTTCTTTCCATCCTAATAAACGGATATGTTATTCTTTTTTTGTCCCAGTGTCAGTTAAACAGTGTAGTAAAGTTCACTCAGCAGTGTCTGTTTGCAAAACAAAGACCGGTCTGAATGGCTTTTCCACTTTAATTCAGTTTGACTGGGGAAACTTACCTCCAGATTTACTCTCATCAATGTTTGCTTTTCTCTCTTCCTCATTCCTCTTCTCCCTGTCTCCTCTTATCTGCCTCTGAAGACCTTCTATTCTCACCCCAGCTGCTTCATGATTGTATTTTCCCTCATAACCCTCCCACATCAACACACCTCAACACACATTAATCCTATCCTTTGCTGATCTCAGATTTTGATAAGAATTTGGCGGGGGTGCGTTCGCCCTCCCCCTTACACTCATCAACCAGAACCAGAAAAGTGGCAGGTTGGTTGATTATCATTTGTGAGCGTGTATGTGAGGGTAGGGAGTGTAAAAAGGGAAGAAAGAAACAGAGGCCCAGAGCTTGTGAGGATTTATTTCATAGACAGAAACTCCTGATGGGATTTGTGGTTCAGATTTTCTTTTCTCTCTTTTTTTGTGTCTAGCTGGAGGGTTCATAATCCCACTGTGCTGCTGAAGGCTAAAAAAGAGAAAGCACTCAACCATTTATGAACTTTTCACTTGTTGTTACCCATCATCTAGTGGGTACATCCACTGTGGCGTCAGATGCTGCTCACTTTATTTTATTTTATTTTATTTTAACACACCCTGTCTCAGTGGTATTGTGGCATGTCACGTTATCTTGTAATGAAATGATGCTTGATGTATGATACTTTAGAATAAGAGCTAAATCTAAACACAGTCAACACCAAAAACAAGAATAACTAACTAAAGAAGCAGATGTTGAGGGGCAAATCTGAGAACTTTGATGTTATATTAAGTCACGGAAAGTATGTCTTGGTTTATGGAGTTGTAGCCGATAGCAACAGATACAAAACTGGCCCAAGACCTTTTTTCTTTCTCATTTTCTTTTTACCTTTGATCGGTCATCCCTAGTAATTTCTGCTACTTTTAAATGAAATGTATGACTTTAAATTCCAACAATGGCTTTATGTAAACTGGCACCAGCATCTGTACTTTAACTCAGATAATAGAAGCAACCGAGTGCCAGTGTTATAACTTTAAATCTAGTGGTAAATATCTGGATCATATCTTCATAACTTCAGACGTAGTGCTAGATAGCTAGATAGGTCACAGATTAAATCCCATGCTCCTCAAGAGAAGATGCTCCATTTGTGTCCTGAGTGTTTCTAAAACATCTTGGGACAAGTCTTTTAAACAGGAAAGTCACCATTTTAAAACCTCAACTAAAGCAAATGGATTGTAACAGTAATTAAGAAGGGCAGGTCTTACCATCAGTTTTAAAGTTTGCATCAAATGTGCTAAATATGGTGAAAAACAAAATATAGCAGCATTGATATGACAATCATTTAAATAAAATGAAACACAGACAGCTACAGGTTTGTAAACTGCTGTTTGAAAGCCTAAATCTTAGTATTTGACTCTTGTCATCTTGTTGTTTTTGAAGCCAGAACAAGAGGGTGAAGCTAGGTAAGGAAACTTGGAGACTGGCTGTTCAAAAGTAAGTATCCAGGAGGTTTATTTTCATTTTAAATATGGAATCATTTTTAAACATTTCCTCAAATGAAGCTGATTAGAATCAAATTTTGCAAATGCATTTAATGACTTTTGAGCCAACGTTTCATGGTTCTTTGGAGCCACAGAAGCTTTAGAGCACATGAACTATATATTGTATACATAGTCTTTCAGGAGAGTTTGTCTCATGAACAATGATATTGTGCATAAAAACCAAACCCATCAACCACAGGGGCTCTAGAAGAAAAGTCAGAACCTCAACAAGGGCTCAAACCCAATTCCTTCTCTGCATGGTCCAGTCGCTTCAGCTATGCTGCCAGATAGTATCCTATTTCTTTTGGGGTTGTGGTCATATAGAAGCTCCAAATATAATAAGTAGAGCCATTTTAGATGGATGACCACTACCCCTCATTTCCCAAATGAAACAAGACACCCAAATCGTGGGTATTATTTAGCACATGTCCATTTTTTTCACTTAACATGCTTTTTCCTCGCACCAATAAATAACTTTTTATTTTTTTATTTTTACAGGGTAACAGTAGACATACCAACAATTTTTAACCAAAAATCATATTTGATTTTAATTTCAACCACTGATTAAATCTTTTCTTCAAAAGAAAACTATTTGAACTCAGGAAGACAAACAACATACTTATTTCTTCCTCTTCTCTTCTCGAACAATGACCTCTTTGTGGACCCTGCCAAATGTGGAACCCGTCAGGCAGAAAGTGGTCCAGTGGGGGCCACTGTCTGTTTCTGTGAGTCTGCCAGAGTGCTATTGCCCTTTTCGCTTTCAAATGCACTTCCATTTGAAGCAAGTGATTG
Source organism: Zenarchopterus dispar (assembly GCA_028564865.1). Taxonomy (NCBI): domain Eukaryota; kingdom Metazoa; phylum Chordata; class Actinopteri; order Beloniformes; family Zenarchopteridae; genus Zenarchopterus; species Zenarchopterus dispar. The sequence goes on from JAOWBL010008009.1 coordinate 7,585, forward strand.
TTGTTGCTATTCTCAGGGGTCCTGTGGAAGAGACACTCAAAGCTGCGCCCCTGTGCTCATTTTACAGCCCACAGACCATGGCTCCAGTGGTTGGACTCCTGGGCCAGCTGGAATTGGACATTGTAGCTCCATGAATTCAATCCCTATCTCTTCTTTGACCTCAACCAGCAGAAAACCAAAACAGAGGTAGCATGAACTGTTGAATTGCACATGGTTTGCATTTCTTTAGGAGGAATAGCAGGAAGAAGCAACAAGCATGTCAAAACTTTACCATAAATCTGGGTGAACACAGCTTGTTTGGACAATTTCTCTCTGAGAAGCAACTTCTGAAGATGTTTTCAGACTTTGTTGTGGGCTTTCTGCTTATTTATTGTAAGACTTTTGTAGAAGGGCCAAAAAAAAGAAATGAGTGTCTTTGGGACATGCTAGATGTAGAAGCGATGTTGGAGCGCATGTTGCCCTCTTGAGAGAAGTGACCTAATGTCTTGAGACACAACACAGCAAGGGTAGACAGGGCAGACAGAAACATGGGAAGATAAAATGAGGAAGTGCAAGCAGGAGATTACAGTAGCCCAGAAGAGATCTGAGGGAGAGAGAAAAAAGACCAAAAAAAGAAAGTTAAAAGAGAAAGATAACAACTCAATAGAATATTCATGAACATTGCCTCATATTCATTCATGCTCTGCTGCTAGTGATGATGGGGCCTTGACTTGAGAGCAGACGCTTAGTGATAAGCATGCATTCACGTGTTCACATGCACTCCTCAGCTCACCCGTGGCCCAACTCTAATCCTCAACCTCCGTTTGCTGCAGGGACAAAAAAAAACAAACAAAACTTCCTCTCACCCACAAGCCTTAGAGGCTTCTGAGCCCTACTACTTACTGTGTGTAACATGATCACGCTGGAGCAGAGCCGTCCGCCACGGAGGACAGCATGCTGGGAGGACAATTTTGACTCAAGGAAAGTCACATTTCTCTGGCTCGAGTGTGCACGCAAAGGGAGTTGGATGAAACACACAGAAGCCTCTGAGATCTTACCAGAATCATGTGGATAAAACATTAGAATACTTACTGCATCAATTTCTTTTCATCTAGAAAGCTGGTATTATTTTGCCTATGCCATCATAATTATTATTTAGTGAGACGGTTTTAGCAAGTCTCGTTTCTTGCAAAGCCAAGCTCCTGCATCAATATCACATGAAACCAGCATTTGTGAGGTTGATTTTCCATGTGAATCTGTCCAGTAATTAGCCCGAGCAGGACTCGTTCTGTACAGCTCCAGTGTGGTCAGAACCAGACAACAGTCTATGCAAGATGTTTAGTGTCACAGTTGATGTAGCGACCAAAATTACCACATCACATGCAATGCAGTGGCGTAAGGGTTTTAGAGTTGTTTGTTAATCAAAATCACAGCATGGAGTACTTAAAAAAGGAAAAGAAAATGGTGAAGTTATAAACTCTTAAGTAGAGGTGCTGCTGTATAAATTTGCATAAAGTAGCATCCATGTACCAAGGTGCCCGGTTACTTGGCAATAATATATTTTCTTTTGTTTTACTACAGGTCTTTTAAAAAGTCATTCTGGCACAAGTAGAGCAGTAAATTTTACACAAATGTTGGAATGAATAAAACTTTATCTGATTCTCGAAGGATAATTGTTTAAATTATCTCAAATTTAATACAAACATTGCAGTAACCATTCCATTCAACTACCGGCCTTGAAGTCATAACTTCAGTGACGACAGTGTAGAGAAAATTTTGTTGAGACTTTAATATTTAAAACTTGTTGTGAGACAGTCTCATAGCTTGTGTTTGATTATTACATTTTTCTTATTATTTTTGTATTCAGTAGCTTTAGTAAGTAAGTATGAAAAGTAAGTATGAAAAGTACTTGGTTACATTAAGTCCAGTACAATTCATTTATATATATATATATATATATATAGATATATATATATATATATATATATATATATATATATATATATATATATATATTGTGCCACAATCTAGCCTGATGTGCACTCCTGCATAAATGTAACTGCATGTTGGGTCAAAAATAACAAATAGATTTGTTGCTTAATATCTATCAACTGCAACTCACATAAGATATCTTTCATTTTCTCCATGCCTTCGGTACATAAAAGAACTAAACAAAAGGAGGCTCAGCACTGCCAAACAATCTAACTTGTGTTTTAAACCCAACTCGGGACTAAGAGAAGCTGCAGTTCATCAACTCACCACTGGGGGATGGTTCCACAAGTGAGTAAATCTACATTCACTTTCATGTTAAAATGTCCAACTCTGCAGAAGAAATGAACAAATTTACAGTCTGGCTAAGAAAAACAGTGCAAATAACAGTAGTAAACACATTCTTTGTACATTTTTAAAACTTTCATTAGAAGAAATGCCACAGATTGTAAAGAAAAAATGTTTTCTATAGCAAAGAGAGTAATGAAAACAGCAACGTGCAGATTACAAGGGAGAAAAGAATATCAGCTGGATGATCAGGCATTTACCTGGCTTTTATAAATGATTGACATGTCATGAGTCAAACAGCTAAAATACATTCTAAATAATAGCTTAGGTTTGAATACACAACATTGTCCACATAGGAGAGGACACAACTCTCAAAGTGTCTACTCCATTTACAGTTATGTCAAAGAATGTTTCTGAAAGCATTTTGAAAGCAAGTGGAGAGTTTAAAGTGAGAATGGGCGAGAGGCATTGGAGTACTGAGAGATGGTATGACTTTAGTATCCTCTGTCTGTCTTTGTATACAAACAGAGTAAAAAAAAAAACATTAAAGAAAACCATGGTACCGACAACATTATTTAGATGTCCTCTTCCAGGATGTGCTTCACTGCAGGAAAAAAGGTTCTGGGAACCATGTTAAAGGACCAAGATATCTGCAACAAGTGTCCCAAAATTAAAAGTTTGAAATAAGTTAGCAGCAGTATGAAGGGCTTTAGGTTTTCTTTTAACTTCATTGATGCTTTTACATTTCTTTATCCTGGATTCTTACCGCTGTATATATTGTAAAACACCGTGAATGGTCTGGTATGAATAGTACTATACAAATACAACTGCCTTGTCTTTTGGTGCCTTGCAGTATGTTTTGCTCTCCATATCTGCCCTTATAACAAGTAGAAAAAAAAATTTGATGAACACATTATAATATGGGATATGAAAAATTCAAAGCAGTACTGCCAACGTAAAACCTCCATCAGGCAAGATATAAAGTCAGGGTTATATATAGAAATACGGAGAAAGAACCTCATTTCTTTTGCATTCTGAAGCTCTTCGATCTTCTTGGAATTTCATAAGCTCAGAAAAGAAAGTTGTTAAAGGTTATTTTCAGCCCAACAGTGCCACAGGTGCGATGTGTAAATGGTGTCTGAGTAAGCACTGGTGGCATTTGCCACTAGTTGGTTCCTGTTTATGACACAGTATCCTTTTCAGCATAAACTCTGGCTTTCATTTACATTTCGCGTGCCATCTGACTGCAGCTTTCAGTCTGAATCGGTTATTTCTTCCATCTGCGCTGCCAGCACCATTCACATACATATGTCACCATGGTGACTAGCAGGTAGAGCTGTGTAGCATCATTCAACTTCCAACAGACATGCCCTTTGAAGAACATGCAGGGTATGGGTGAATGCCCTGCAGTGTCAATAGTCTCACATTTGGGAGGAAGTCTGCTTCTAACATCTAATTTTAAAGTTTGACAAAAGTTGAACACCCTGTGTAATCTTCCATTTTGACATTTGGAATTGTTAGATCAGTTATAGAGGTAGAACAAAATTATGTGGGCTACAAAATATCTATTTATTTGATCCAAACATTTCTCTAACTGCTTCACTCTATTCAGGGTTGCAGGGGGACGAACGAGTCGCCAGTCCAGAGAATCAAATCTAATATTTAATTTTGTGCTTGGATGTAAATCATGGCTTTCCCAGCAAGCCAAATCACATTACTCTTCTTTTAGTTTTGTACATTTGAATCCTAAACAGAGGGAATTGTTTATGCTTGATTGAATGATTAAAGATCAAACTGTCAGAGTCTGCTGCTACGCCAGCATGATGCCTGGCCTTTCATCAGCATTAGTGCTGTGTTGGTGCAATTTATTCATGATCTATCTATCTGTGCTACATAACAGCAGTGGCTTCCACTAAAACCTGTGCATTTGAGTTGTTGGACGGCTGATGATGTAAAGTTTACATTTCTCAGAGTCATGTGGATGCTGCCATTCCCAAAAACACTGCAGATGCAGATCCATATCTATGCCTGCTTCTTCTGCTGCTGGAGCCCATCCAAGCTGTCTTCAGACAAAAACACATCCTGGACATGTCACAAGGCCATCACAAGGCTCATATGGATAAACAATCACTCTTGACTTAGGGTCAACTGAAATCAGCAGGGAGAAAACAAGCAAATGTCACACAGTTTTTTTATGCTCCAAAGATGTGGAAAAAGAAACCTAAAACATATTTTTGTTTAACTGTTTTGCAGGTATTAATAAACAAGCCAAAGTATAGTACCCCCTAAGGCTAAACTTCATCCTGAGGGCAAGTACCTGTTTAAAAAGGACACGACTATCAGCCTAAGTTGCATTCTGAATAGATTCAAATATAAACAGATTTTATGCAAGCGTGTAACTTCTACTGTTTTTGTGAAGTTAGTAATGAATGATTATGTAAGCATACACAATAAATAGTTTAGAAAAGACCAAAACTAAGACACTGCTTATGGGAAATAAATATTCATAGGTTTATGAAGCCTTTCAGAAAAACTCAGATGGCCAAGAGTCAGTATCTCTCTCTCTATCACTCTTTTTTTTAAACATATGCAAAATTGTTTTCAAACTAGTAAAAGTTAAATAGTTGAGCTGCTGTGTAAAATATCAGTTAAAAAGTAGATTTTGAAATAATTTAAACCCCATCAGTACTAACCTCTGGTATCTGAGACAGAAAATCAAATGTTGAAACTGAAAATGTGTTGCTTTTTCAAAACTTCTGCTCATTTTGAATTTGATTCAAACAAGGCTTGCCTGAAAAGTTGGGATGAGAAAGTAGAAAAATGTTGTGTGTTAGAAAAACAACATAAAACAAAACTAGTGCAACATTTTACATCTATTTAGGTAAACTAGCCGTGGCTCAGTAACATAATGAATAATATATAAAAAGACCTTCCCACAGGGGAAACCTATGGTACCTCATGTTGCTCCAGAACTTGTGTGTACTGTGTTATTTATTCCACATAAATTAATGCACCCAACACATCATGTATGCTGGCTTTTGAACCGTGCATTGATAACAAATCAGACTGATTTTTCTTTTAATGAAATAGAAATAACTTGCACATGTTTACAAGTGTTCCTGAGCTTACACAATGATTTTCATCATTAGATCATGTATATTCCTAACGAAGTACTGTCTGGCTGTGATCACAGCCAGTAATTACAATTTTTCAGGCTTTTACTTTATTCAAGACTTTAAAAAACACTTTTGTAATCTTTCAAATGACATTGTACACATTTTCGATGGTAAAAGAAAAAACACTTGTCGGTATCTTACGTTCCTTTCATTATATTTTACCCTTACCTGAAGTAAAACCCTTATCCTAAACTGAATATTCACCAGAAGTGTCATGGGAAAAGAATTTTTTATACACAGTTGACATACTGCTCATCGCTTGTGGTAGAACTAATTGATCTGCCAGACACCTGAAAACAACATCCAGCAGAGTTCAAGTAAATTAGATTATCAAGGTCTGCTGCCTGTGAAGGTTTTCCAAGCTGAAACTTCCATGTTCCATGTCTCCTTTTATGTCCACTTCCCTGTCATGTCCTTCTGGATTGACGTGCATCTGAAATGTCAGCGTCTCCCTCTCACTTAAGCTCCTGGAACTGACAGCACACCTCCCATCACTCATCATCTGTCTCCCTCATTAAAGTTTGCGCTGTCTTAGTCAGAGTGGCCCATTCCGGTCGACGCTGATTAAAGCGCCATCAAAGTCTCAGCCTTTGGCTTTGAATGCCTCACATGTCAGCTCGTATGAGAGTTGTATTGAATAACAACCATTGCTTAAATGCCCCTCCTCAGTCTTAGATTAAAAATGCATCATTGCCATCAACATCGTCCTTTAGAACTGGACTCTTCACACGCAAGTAATTTCTTTTCTTAAACTTTGTGGGAAGTTCCTCACTAGTTTGTATTCCAAGTCCATTCATTAGTTGGACAGACTAGTTTGGAAACACTCTCCTTTTAATTGTTTCTGTTTGATTCTTACCGAAGCGTGGGCCTTAATTAAAAGAGGCACAGACATAGGGGGATAATCTGAGCGTCAAATGGGCAAAGTGGTCTTCAAAGTGTCCAAATAACGAGAGGAAGTAAAGGGCTGATGTGACTGCCAAGGCTCATGCTGATACAAATTTTGCTTGTTCAGAAGTACACAGTAATGATTTGCGTTTCTAGAGACTGCATAAAAATTACGCACATATTTATATTCATGTTTAGAGGCCTTTTAAGGGGAAAGAAACACGCACACAGAGAATAAAATCAACTACTGAAATGTGGAGCCCAGAAACAGCACTAGTAATTATCATCAACACATTTCCATCAGGATGAAAAGTTCAGTGCTGCCTGCAGGTTTGAAGTCCTGAAAACCCACAAAAGCTGTGTGGGAAGGTTTTAAAATAGACCCAAAAACTTGATCTCGCTGCCGTGACACACACAAACCGGAAATCACTCTCTCTTTGCTCCCTGCCACAAATGCTAAATTTTCCATGTTACACAGATAAACGCGTTCAAACGCTGACAAAGTCCCGTTGCACGTACATTCTCCAAACCGCTATCAAAGCACCAGTTCCTCTGAGCTGACCCCACAGGTTGACCCGCTCCACAAATGGCTTATTATGAAAAGTGCTGAGTGGCCGTTTCCAACAAATGGGATTTCCTTATCTCCGCTCGGAGAATATTCTGCCACCAGCAATGGATGACTTTCCTTTCTTTTGCGGTGCAACTCATTTCCCGACTTTCTCTTTCACTTGCATTCTTCCCCTCCGACAGGTGAGACGGATAAAACGGTCAAGGCGAGTTTGTTCGCCGATTGCTACTGACAACTTTTCTGTCACAATGAGTTCATTTATAAACGGAAACAAGAACTGCAGATATCAGCCTCATTTTACTTTATAGCTGAAAAACTTGTCCTGAATTATTTACCATGCAAATGAGGGAGATGGGTTTTTTTTTTCTGCAGCGCCATTAGCTGACTTATGCCTGTATGTTAATCTGCTGTTTTAATTATCCCGCATTTGCATTCTGCAAATAAAATTAATAAATAAATAAAGGAGCAAAATACAGTTATCGGCTTCCTCATGTAGATCAGCCATTGTGTCTCGGCTCTGTGCCAGCTGAGCACCGGCTCATTATCTTCACTCATACTGTGAAACTGTCTGGGAATGTGTAATGCATTGCAGCAGCGGTAAATGACAGGTGAAGTCAGGATATGCTCCTCATAAATACAAGAAGCCCGCTGAGTCTGGGTAGCTGGCACTGCCTCAAAAAGTCAATGTTTATTTTTTTCAGAATTTAGCATTTTCAGACAATGTTTTGGAAAATATTCATCCGAAGATGAATGAGGACGGGGCTGCTGATTCAAGCTGAGAACAAGGAGACTGGAAACGTCGAACACGTGCTCATCAAACAGCGAGGCGTCTGAGTTTTGAGTTTCAGGCTACAGTAGACGTCTTTAATGGTGTGGATAATTCCACTCTATCCTCATTCATGTCCGTTTCACTGCTGATGTTAATTATGTAGATGCTCCTCTTTCTGCCCTGCAAGCGGAAGACAAGAATTCCCTTCACGAAAAGTTGCAGGTCAAGGTGATCAGCAAGTCATTACAACCTGATTGCACATTTTCCCACTCTTTAATGATGCGTGCATACACCTGCCAATACACAGAGAGGAAACAGTGAAAAATTGGACCTCTCTTTCCTGACCTCTCCTCAAGCTCTCGCTCTTTTAACTCCACCTCTCCACCCATCCATTAATGCCACCCCTCCCCTCTCTGCTTTGTAATGTTGACTACGTGCAATATCTCTCCTCTCCTCCTTGACATCGACTCCGGTGATTTAAATCTTCCACCTCATGACACAAATTACCTGTAATTTACAGCCACCCCTCTGTTTTACTCGTAACGTGCTCTGGTGAGAATTCAATGTTCCGTCTGACTCTCTCTTTCTTTTTTTTTTCCTCTTTTCCACCAGTCTCTTCCCCACTCTTTGTTCTCTAACAGCCTTCCCTCTGTCTGTCTCTCCGTGTCTCCTTGTGCTCACACCTTTACTGCATTACAATTTATGGCATTGGCAGGTCCTTTCCTTTCAAAAGGAAAGCCTTTGCAAGCACAGCATGAGCAGACCTTCCTTTGGGACTGATGTCCAGATGCACAGCTGAAAAGAAAGTGTTTGGTTGACCACTTAAACAGAAGAAACTGGGATTCGTCAGTTCTCAGTATATGAAAAAAAAACATACTGTTAGCAGATTTGGGCAGTAGAGCGAAACATTAGTTTTCAAAAAACCTGAATGACTGTCAGCTATGGATACGAGTAACTTTATTTTAGTCAGGCCAAAAGAGCTTCGGGGGCTTTTTAAAGTCATTACATAATGACACACAGTCAGAAACATGCAGGAATTTTAAAGGTTGTGTTTTATGTTAAATCAGGATTTTATTTCAAAGCCCAACAGAGTTATTGTTTCTTTTTTTTTTTTAACTGAAAACAATCAGACTGAGTTGTTCAAGACACACAGCGATGAAAATAATGGTCTCATGCTCAAGTCAAACTCGGTCTCCTGGACAAATCACCAGGGACGTATTCTGGTCCCACTACCCCACCTCGTATGTGTGCAGGCTACAAAAGTGGACCTGACTGACTGATAAGGCATTTTTGGCTCAATGAGACTGGAGAAACATTTAGATTACAGGTAGTGTTTGGACAATGACAGTTTTTTAATCATCTTTATAGGCTGGGGTTGCATGAATGAAAAAAATGAATGCTTGGACGTTGCTTGCTCGGACGGGTTTTTGATGGGGCTCCTGCATAAACAAAAAGCAGAATATGAAGAATCAGCAAAAATGCCTCCAAACCAACTGGCTTCCAAGGCAAAGAGTAGAAATGAGGATTTGTTCATGTTCTTAAACACGCTTTGTATAAAGAGCCATTAAAAGAAAAGTAAAAGTTTGGGAGCCAACAGATTAAAGTAACTGTCACTCCTGAATGGCAAATGCCACATTTTTGTGAAAATCTCTTCAGTTAGAGCTGAAAGTCTCCACTTTGATCACACCATGAATGTTTTATTTCTAATCCACTGCGGTGTGAAGGGGCAAATTTATCTGATTATATTAACTCTGTCATTGTCCAGACACTTAACATAGATGCATTTAGGGATTTATTTATTTATTTATTTTTTTTTTGTAAATGCCGATTGTACTGTAAGTTGTAGGTTCTGGGATTGTATTGAATCTTTCAAATACTACTCAGTGGAAGAGGATGTTTTTCACTCCACTTGCTCAGCGAAAGTGCTAAGTTTTCAGGTGTCCCTTGTCTTTCACTTACTTGATTCAACTTGCAATTGCATAAATCTTGTTCGTTGTTTCCTTCAGGGAGGGACTCTCAAGAGAACATCAGAAAGCATCCCATCAGAAGCCTGTTTTTCCCAAACTTGATGCTCATTTAAAGAAGAAAGAGGATTGGGTCGTGTCACATACCACTGAGGATAAAAAGTGTTTTGTCACTTCAGTGTCTGCAGGTAGAAGCCTCGCAGATATGAAATTTCCAAGAATAAAGGTTCCAGTCACCTCTGAAATGGAATTATGGAGCGCTTCACCGCTCAGTGGCATTTACTTTCAGAAATATGCTCCGAAGGGGAAAGAGACTTAGACAGCAAGAAAATGATACAGACACCTTGACTGCAATCACAGAGAACCAGAAAAATGCACATCAAGTGTTTGACTTCTTTTCCTTTTGTACCCAGTTCTCTCCTTTTCAGTTTTTTTTAATCATTGTTCTCCTTTTTACCTCTTTCTAAAATTGCAATATCTCTTCCAGGAATCTGATCGAGACCTTATGAACTTTAAAGTTCTGGGGTCGATACTGTGAGGACAGAGGTGAAGACAGATATCTGGAGGAAAACTGAAGGGAGGAACATCTTTTTTCTTCTTTTTTTTCCTCAGGAGAATATTGGCTTTATTTTCATCATCCTTATGGCTCCAAATACTAATCATCAAATAATGTGTTTACTAGTAGTTTATTAGACTGAGTAACTTAAAACAAAACAAACAAACAAAAAAAAACAACAGCATTGTCAAAATGTCTTCTTTCAAGATAAAAATTAACATATTATCTCAAGCCAAATGAGCTTGCACTTTGCTTCGAGGCATATTTGCAAAGTGTTGTGCTGTTTACACATCTAGTGGTGGTCCAGTCAAAAGTTTTTGCTTGGGTTTTTGTTTTTAAAGGCAGTGTCTGCAATTCTTAGCAATTTCTAATCCAAAACATGTGAGAAGTCATGACGTTTCCTCTAAGAGTAACGAGAAGTGGAGGGTGGACCAAACTTGGTTTTGTTGATCTTTTCCTTCACATATCAACAGATGTGACATCATCCAGGAATCGCTTACCCTGCCTTTAACTGAGAGCTTGTTTCTGAGCCTGACCGCACACCGAGATGTCCGCTGCATGTTCAAAGACGCTTTTGTCAATGCCTAGTTTTAAAATGTCAGAAACATGTCAAAGCCTTTATGAATCTGTATGTAAATTGTATTCATATTTCGTCATGTGTTGCATGAAGATAAAATCATTGATATGGGTCTCTGGCAGTGTCCTTCAACTGTGAGCAACATAAGATGTGATGTGCACTGCAAAACAGCCAGGGGTAGTTAGCTGAATGAACAAGGAGCAGGCCTGGAAAAACAGAGGCGGGGCATTTGTTAGACATGCAGATGAAGTCACATATTATACAATTCTGTAAAGCTAAAAATGCTCACTGTAGTGGTAAAAAAAAATAAACTAGTCCCCTGCGTGACATAGATGACACAATGCATTCAGTCCAGGTAAAGAAAATTATAAAAACCAAACAAAATAAGGAACATAAACGCCTAAAGACATAATATTCATTCAAAGCTAGTCTGTTATAAATATATATTACTTATGCATGATGAGAGACACGTGACTGATCTAACATTTCAGATCAGCAGCTGCCAGAGCTACAGTTTCATTGCATGAAATGTGTGACTGTGCAAATATACATCTCACCTTCAGGTGAGAACTAAAACAAATAATTAAAAAAAAAAAATTAGCTTGAAGAATGCTTGATGGAAAGGTTGCAGTATTGTATGTGTGATCACAGATTTTCAGTCTGAGACATGTTTTTTTTTATCACCAGTGTAAATTATCAGTTCAGTCCATGGAGACGCAGAGCCGGTTTTATCACCAAAGGGATTAAAGCAACTGTGTGAGTTTTAGTATTCCAGTCTCGTGGTCAAAGGTAACAGTTCAATACCAATGCAATTGTTACTTGACATTTCTATTATATCGGTTTCTAAATGATCCATAACACCTCATCCTCAACCCACTTATAGTGCCCGAATATCTGATACTGCTGCTGGTCTGGCAGATGATGCTTAACTCCAAATACACATTTATTAGCTTGGCCTGTCTTAGTTTTCTTACAGGCCTGTTATTTAAAACAAAATCCCCTCTGAAATCCTGTTCATTCCTCCTAAATGCAGTGTAGGTGTTTGGAGCAGGCACCAAGTCTTTTAAGGGGTTGACTCATGCAAACTTTAACCAACCTTGTGCCCCTGACAAAGTCTCAGGGGAATTTCTAATTGCTCAGGGTTATTGATTCTCTCAGGGAAAGCGTACTCTATAAGGAGGCCTTAATTAACAAAGTTTGGAGTTAAGGGGACGGTATCCAGTGCAAATGAAGTCAGAAGTCTGTGGATGAAACATATCAATGCACGTAGCTGGAACTTATACAAAAATATAAGTTTCAGTTTCTGCAGCAACAGCCCTGAATACATAATAGTATAAGAGGACGAAGTCTGGCATAGAAAAGGTTGCTTTTATGAATGTTTTAGTGTTATGTAATGAAACGCTTGTCGTTAAAATTGATGGGTAAATTTACAAAAATGCCAGTCTTTATTTTGTAAGTCAACAGCTGTGATGTCACACAGTTATGCAAACTGTGTATTCAGTGCGACAAATAGCATAAATCCCTCAAGAGAACAGTCAATGCTTCTGTTTGCATGCATTGTCCAATCTTCTGTAAGCAGAGTGCAGCCTTTATCTGTGCAAGTTAAAGTCAGTACAAATGGCCTCTGACCTCTGAACCGTCATCTAAAGTCTTGTTCAGTATCTAAAAGATACTTGGTGTTGACCTTGTTCACGGCTTTTTGATGCGTAGGATTCGGTTTACCATTACAGGCTAAGTGATCATTATCAACAACAGGAGATTTTTACTATAATAATGAAACATGAATACAAACACGACCTGTAGAAGTTCACTCAGACGTAGAAGCTCTTCAAAATGAATGTCAAAACCTCTTATTGCCTCTTCAAAGTCTTCATTGTTTAATGAGCTAAGTGGGACACATCCATTGCTTGGTTCCTAGTTATTTTCAGTGACAGAAATGAATAGCTGAATCTGTAGAAATGAACGGTTGGGTGGTAATGTTAATTAAACTGTGAATGTGAGTGGTTAGTGGAGATCACTAAGCCTTTTTACACACCATCTATAAGGGAAAAGCATTATTTTTTGGTATGTGCACCTGCCAGAATATACAGTTCTGTTATTATGTGTTCAAGATGTCAAACTCATAAAAGGTAATGGCCCACTAGTGTTACCTAAGAGGCTCTGACTTCATTTCCTCCACAGAAACATTGATGGGATGTTTTCTCAGGTGGGAAACAAAGATACACTTTATTTTTTACAATTCTATACCTTGAACCAAAAATATAAAACAATGTCTATGTTCTGTATGTAACTATTTTTCAAAACGGTTAAACACATGCCTACACTGTCTGTGCAATTAATTACATATTTTATGCTTCACTTTTTTTAATTTTTTTTATTTTTTACTTTAAAGACATGTGGACACACAACCTTGGGGTCACATGTGATTTTTGCTTTATGTGGCAACAAACAAACCTTTCATTAGGACTGCTGTGATAAAAAAAGACACAATTCTTTATATATTTCTTAAGACTAAAATCATAGCTGAGCCCTTTTGTTCTGGTACAGAAATCAAGAAATCATATCTACTGTGGAAATGATTACACCTTTTATCTTACTATGGTAAAAGCATAGAGCTTATGAAATATGGTGGAGTGCTTTATTAAAGATAAAATTTTATACAGAACAGCTCATGTACTTGTTTTTACTTCACCTTTTTAGCACCTACTTTTTTATAACTATGTAAACAATAACATTTCATAAAATGTGTGAATTAAAATTTGATTTATTTTATTTTAATTTGACCTAATTAAATTTAATTGTGCAAATTTGCTTCCCTTTTTACCATTTACAAATTCAGTCCTTTTGTTTGGATGACACAAGTATCGTGATAAAGTCTAGCTGAGCTGAGTTTCTGATAAAATAAACGAATAAATAAATGAATCTCTATCTATTACGTAGCACCATCATCAAGTCAGTTTTTATTTTTCTCTTCAAAGATCCTTTTAAGTAATGACGTTCTCATTACTACACTCAAAAGCTTTGTTTTTGACATCCCTAAACATTTAGTTGAACCACTGTCAACATGGTAAAGTTTATATTATATTGAACCTTATATTACATTATGTAAATTTGGTAAACCTCAGCATGTTAGGATGTTGACTTCAGCATTTCCAGAGCGTCAGCGAAGCTGTAGCTGCAAAGATAAAAGCCTCAGAGCTTCTTAGCTGATGTTCTTCGTCTGCTTTAAGTAATAGCAACTAAGCAAGTGGTGCTTTGCGTTATCACCTTTCCAATATGTTTCATGCTACAGTGTGTACTGTACTACATGCTGTACACAAAGCTTTGTGTCTCGTCTTGGAAACGCTCTAAAGCTTGTGATTCATGGGGCTTTTGTGACTTGTAGTCTGTCGTGTTTGCCATTCAGAGCTGTGTGTGTTCATGCCACTGAAATAAGCAACGATGAATGCTCTGTACATGATGGAATTATCTATGCATAATTACCCCCCACCCTTCCCCGCCCCACACACACACATACATACACACATTGTGTGATGGATTTCACAGCATGCATTTAACAGCATGTGGGCAAATTCAAGTCGACAGCAACAATTCCTCTTCATTTAAACCATTCCAACGCCGTCAGTGACACAAGATGTTCATACGGATGGAGAAACTACAGGGAAAAGCACGTGCACCTCATGCATCTTTTTCCTTGTTGGTTGTATTTTTTTCTGAAAAGTATTCCGTAGTAGGAAGAACTGTCATCT